>PVKM010025179.1:5924-20196 GCA_004027735.1 Carollia perspicillata
AGTCTGATGGGAACTCCTCTGTGAGTGACTGTCTCGTTATCTCTTGCTGCTTCTAGAATTCTCTCCTTCATTTTAATCTTGGCTAATGTAATTATGATGTGATCTGGTGTGTTCCTCCTTGGGTCCACCTTCTTTGGGACTCTCTGAGCTTCCTGGACTTCCTGGAAGTCTATTTCCTTTGCCAGATTGGGGAAGTTCTTCTTTACTATTCGTTCAAATAAGTTATCTACTTGTTGCTCTTCCTCTTCCCCTTCTGGTAGTCCTATAATTTGGATCTTGGAACGTTTAAAGGTGTCTTGGAGGTTCCTAAGCTTCTCCTCAATGTTTTGAATTCTTGTTTCTTCATTCTTTTCTGTTTGGTTGTTTCTTTCTTCCTTCTGGTCCAGTCCATTGATTTGAGTCCCAGTTTTCTTCCCAACACTATTGGTCTGGGGCTCTGAGCTGTTTTGTTTGAGTCATTTTTGGTCAGGTGGTGCCTGTTACAATCGGGTGGTGGAGCCTTAGGTGTTTACCAGGGCGGTGCAACCCAGTTGCAGGGTTGTGATGTTGTCTGCGGGGACGGGGTCAGAGAAGGAATGATGGCATCTGTTCCTCATTCTCTCAGATTTGTGTTCCCTCTGCTGCCTCCCACAAGCAAACTGGGCCCCCCTGGGGCTGGTTCCCAGGTGGGCGGGCCTATGCACGCTCCAGGACCCTGGGGGTCTCCCCAACAACCTCTCCTGTGATGCTGGGAGTCTCTCCCAGCAACTTTTCAATCGGTTTTTTTAGGCTTTATTTCCAGTCGCTGGGGCCCTGGGCTGTGTGGTCGTCTCACTGCCTGCTCTTGCTTAGTTTATCTGTGCGCAAAAGTGTGTCCATAGTCGGCCAACCTCCCTGCATGCTCTGCTCATCTCCTCCCCACGTCTGGGGTCTGCAAGCTCCATGCCACCTATGCTCCCAGTCGCTCCCAGGTCTGCCAGCCACTGCCTTTTCCTGCCTTCTTCCCTCTCCGCCAACTCCGCCCCTCTTACTGGTATGGTTGAATGGTTGTCGGACTTCCGTAGTTCAATTTTCTGTATTCTGGTTGTGTTATTGTTTATAAATATTTGCTGGCCTTAATCTTGACTGTGCGAGGAGGCACAGTATTTACACCTACGCTTCCATCTTGGCCGGAAGTTATATATTGTTATTTTCATTTTCCATAAAGTACAATAAGTACCTTCTTATGGATCATAAAAATCTCCATTTAAATATATTGTCAACATTTTCATTTGTAAACTTGTTAAGACATAGGAACTACCTTGTTTAGTTGGGTTCCTTCTTACTTGCTTTTTCTTTTATACTTTGGAGTAGGGATTTATTTTGCAAGAAAGTGAATAGTCTACTAAATATATGAAAATCAATCAAATCCTTAAAGATTCAAAGTATGTTTAATGCCATCCTAGTGGTGGGTTTTCTTTTTTTCTCGTTACCACCTACAACACATTTTACACAACCATCTTTGTATATATACAAATAGAGAGAAATATTTCAAATATGAATTAGTATTTTATTTAAAATTCTGTTTCCCATTTTAGCCACTTGTTTTCTAAATTTAAATTATATTTTATGCATCAATATTTGTCATTTAAAAGAGTATATTGAATTTTACATTATGAAATGACTAATTAAATATTAACAGCCAAGTTCAACTAATATTCTCATTTGCTAAATGTATAATTAAGATATTGGTGTGTCCTTGTCAGCAAATAATTATCCTTTACAACAGAGAAAAAGAAACAGTATTCTTACTAATGTTTTCCATATTTTTTCTTAGTGCTTTACTCCATGTTCAGATTTTAGCTATATTATTACATTCCTTTTAGAACAAAAAGGAATTTGACCTGATTTCAGTGAGGAAAAAATTGAAATTTTGGATTTGGAAATATTGGATCAAAAATAGCTTGAAGGACATCTGGAAAGCACTCCATAAATTTTGACTGGACACTCGATTGGACTTATGGCCCAACTGAGAGAGAGAGAGAAGCCTACAGCCACACAGGACCCTAACCTGGCAATATTCAACCTTTAGATTTCTCTCTGATCTTTTCCCTCTCGTCTGACCCACATGCAAAGAGAAAGGCCAGTTCATGGTTGGGCATTTGTTAGAATGTAGTGCCGATTATAGAACCCTCTATAAAGGAATGTTATTAGATTGATAGACTATAAGTCAGAGGAAATAAAGATCCCACAATGTAGCTATCTCCAGAAAAATATGTATTAAAGTACTGTTGGTGAACAGTCTGTTAAGTAGGTTCTGGTTCTATTCCAGTACTAGCATCTGTTTATCAGTGAAGAGTCGTGTTTCCAGTGTTGACTTGTGAATCAGTATGCATCACATCAGCCACAGGAGCCCCTCAACATCTAGTGCAGGTGAAATATGCAATCAACAAAGACGGCAGAAAATAACCACAGCTTGGCACAGTCTTTTCTGAAAAATGAGTTCAGGAAATGGAGCACAGATATCCTAATTATAAATTTAATGAGTAATTGTCAAAGCCTGGAAGCAACCAAGATGTCCTTCCATAGGTGAACAGGTAAACAATGGTACATCCAGACAATGGAATATTATTCAGTGCTAAAAAGAAATGAGCTATCAAATCATGAAAAGACTTGGAGAAAACTTAAATGTATATTGCTAAGTGAAAGAAGCCAGTCTGAAAAGGCTACATACTGTTTGATTCCAACTATATGGCATTCTGGAAGAGGTAAGATTATGGAGGTAGTCATAAGACTAGTGATTGCCAGGGTTAGGGAGAAGAAAGGAATAAACAGGAAGAGCACCGAGAATTTTTAAGGCAGTGAAACCACTCTATACGGTACTATAATGATGGATACATGTCATCATACATTTGTCCAAATGCATAGCGTGTACAACACCAAAAATGAACCTTAACATACACTGTGGTCTTTGGATCATAGTGATGTTTCAATGTAGGATCATAAATCGTGGCAAATGTTCCTCTCTGGTGGGCAGGGGTGTGCATATGGGGGAGGCTTTGCGTGGGTAGAAACGTGGGGTATGGGGGAATCTATCTTCTACTCGATTTTGCTGAGAAAGTCTGTAAGTAGTGTCTCACTACTTGATAACTGTTAGTTAACTTTGCTGAGTTCTTACTATGTGTCAGGCACAGTTGTATACCTGGTCACATTTAATCCTGAACACAACTCTGTACAGTAGGTGCTATTACTGTCATTATCCCCACTTTACAGAGGAGGAAAGGAGGCTTAGGGAGATTGAGTAACTCGCCGAAGGTCATGGTGTCAAAACAGACGAGCCTGCACTTGTCATTACGCCACACTGTCTCAAGCCACAGATGCTAAGTAAAGTCAGTGCTTTACCACAGGGACATTGTAACATGTGGGCAAGTGGTAACTGTGATAGGAAAGGCTGAAATTTCATACAAGGCTAGTTATGAATAAGTTGTAAAGATCATGTAGACTGCCACCAAGTGAGAGAACCAGGGAAAATCTTTGCATGATTCACTTGGCTCTCACTGCCTGAGCCTGAGGAAATGTGTGTGTGTTGACATAGTATTTGCAGGGGGTTTTCTGCCAAAGGGGGAAAAACAGTTAAAAGTCTTCTAATGGCATAAATTTAAATAGATTCTAGTGATTTATGCTCTGACTAAAAAAAAACTGTTCTTCTTCATTATGCCCCAAATAAAGTAAAATATGACTTTTTCACTTTTTAGTGATTTATAGGCCATACCCCACACTGTGCCCTCAAAGGGCATGTACAAAGGGAAGACTGAAATCATTAATAATGGAAAGGACTCCCACATCTGGCTGATCCTCCCAGGTGAATGAAACCAAAGCCTTATTTAACAGATGGACACTGCACTGTTTCCTGATGGTAAAATCAGCAGATGTTTAGCAATTCCACAAGTACAAAGGCAGAAGGAAGTGTGTTAATGATGAGGTTTCTGGCACACCTTTGACTTTTCTTACTTTTCACACTGCATTTTCTTGCACTTCAGGTATACGTGCATGAGTCGTACCATTATTTGAATTTTCATTGAAATAGAATTTTACTCAAAAATATTTTATTCTATAAATAAGAAGCAAGGGAAATGTTATTGCATACAATACCATCACCAGGCTATACCAAACATTTTTTGAAGCTTGAGAAAAAAATCAGTTGTTTTATTTCCCATTGATTTTCTTTTGCAAAAGCCTTTGATGTGGCCTGGGCCAAGAGTACCTGCCCTTGTGGTGATGGCCGGCCTGGTCCTCCCGGCTCTGCCCTCCTGGTGGTGCAGGGGAGCCTCTGGCTCCTGCTGCAGAGGGATCAGAGCAGGTTTGCTCCAACATTTTACTGGGCTGCATCCATTGTTTTTAAGCCTCTGACCCTAAAGGGAAGTTGAGCCCACTTTCATTCATGAAGGGGAAAGCATGGAGGTCATAATGCTGGGGAACCAGCACGAGGACTGTAGCGCCAGTAGGGCCGCAGGAGGAAGATTATTCCGCGGTGGGAAAGAGCGTTAGAGCCATCAATGTGCAGAGAGTAAGACCTGGTTCCAGGCCTGGCACCTGCACTTGCGAACTGTGTGGCCTTATCCTTGGACTGGTTACTTTAACATCTCTATGTCTTGGTCCTCAGTTTTCTCTTCTGTACAATGGGAATCCTCATGTATGCCTCACAGGATCGTACTGACAATTAAATAAGATAAGGGATGGAAATGCACTTTGCACACTGCCCGGTGTAGAGTTAAGTCCTTAAACAGGAGTAAGTCAGAGAGAGAACAACTGTGCATCGAGTACACTGCTTCAGGTGACAACACATTCTTCCTTTCTTTTGCCTCAGGGTATTTCCATGTCGATGCCTGGACATACTGGCTTCGGCCAATTTGTCCCAAACCTGTCTTGATCCCTCCAGTCATCTAAGTTCTGGGCCTTATGTACAGTAGAGTAAATGTGGACAACAACATTGTATTACAATCATCAAACTTGCTGAAATTAGATCTTAATTATTCCCACCACAAAAGAGAAATGATAATTATGTGAAGTGGTAGAGGAGCTAACTATCACTACAATGGCTATCATATTACAATACATAAAGGTATTAAGTCAATGTATTGTGCACTTTACATTTACACAGTGTTATATGTCAAATACATTTCATTCATTCCTTCATCGACTACTTAATTAATTCATTCATCAGGGCCCTGGTCTTTCCCCCAGATGGAACTTCTTATCCCAGAACTGAGAGCAGGCTTAGGGACCCACCCAGCACAGCTATCTTGTCTCAGTTCCTCAATTAGATGTTTAGAAGTTCTGCCTTCTGAGTTCATCTGAATACAGAGGCAAACTACAGAAAACAAAACAAAACAAGCAGCTTTCTCCAAGGGTCTTGTATGTGTTTGTTCAATGAGGTGAAGCTGCCCAAAGGGTACGTGTTGCGCTCCCAACTGGTGGAAGACAGAGAGGCACCCCGAAAAAGTAAGGCCGAATTTCCCTCTTTCATGTTCCCTCTCAAACTACCTGCTGGGTGACTCTTTAATTAGTGGGCAAACGGTGTTTCCCAGAAATTACAGAGTCTTTAGTGTTCACAAGGATATAGTTCCTAATGTTTTTTTCCCAGCAATATATACAACCATTTCCTACTATTAAATAGTAGACTGATCTGAATATTAACTATCTGCCGATTTCAACACACCTCCCCTATAAACATTTCCTTCCTGGGTAGAGAGGAAGCCCCAATGCTGTGGTCCTGGGTAGTGCTTAACTTTCTTCTTTATGATTGGTGCAGAGCATCTGATTATTTCCAGGTGTTTCAGATTTTCTCATGGTCTCCTTGTTATTTCTCCCCTGTTTGAGCTCCTTTGGCAATGAATGTGACCATGAGTCCAAAGCTATAAAGGATGTGTTCACCACTTCCCTCTCATGTCTGTCTCTTTATTTAACCACAAGTTCACTGTCTTTATCCATGTTAATTCCCTGAGGTATTCACACAGCATTTGTGTTGACTGCCTTAATTTTGATCTTCTCTAATCATTCCCTGCCAGATGGTAGTTAAAGTTTAATGGCCCCTGTAAAAATAGTTCCCTTTCTTCTTTCATCAGTCATGTGTGTTTACTTAGCTAACTGCTGGATGTTCCGAGTGAACACAGAGTGACCACCAACAAAATGAATTCAACAAACACATCGGCTTAATACTTTTCATGGTAGCTAAAGATGTTGCCTGCCATTATGCACTCAGCCATTATCCTTACCTTTTATCATCTTTCCTTTCTGTTTTGTTAGTTTTCTTTCCTTTTTATCTCCCTTTTCAGGTTGTTTGGTGGAAAACCACCAGACCGTTAGGCCTGGCAGCCATCAGTATCTAACAATTAAAGCGTGTGGACAGGTCCAGCTACAACAGCATTTAAGTGCTACATAGATAACGTTTGGCACGTCCTAGAGCTTTCTTTGCCCCACCCATAAGATGCGGGCAAGCAACATTCTTTATGATTCAGATAAGCTGAGCTAACTCTCAGCGGGCCACACAGGAGGCTGGGATAAAAACTTGGCCCTCTTAAGGAACCAAATTAAGAAGCAGACAGATACAACAAATTCCTCTGTATATAAATAGTATGGCCTTTGGGTCTTCAGTGCATCTTACCATCATTTCTGAGCTTGCTAGCTCAAAAATAGCAACTAAATAAGAATTATGTTGTTTGCCATTTTACAGATGAGGTAACTGAGATGAGTCACATTATATGGCTCCTGCCAGGCCACACACACATCTCTACAAGTGTCCTGTCACTTTGATTTACAGTCAATTTGTTAAAATATGTAGGAGCTATTTAAAAATAAATAAAACTAACCAAACAAAAGATTAGCAGCATTTTTAGAGCAAGCATTCTGGGTGACTTTATACACACATACCACTTAAAGCCTATAAAACATGGGAGTCCAAGGCAGGGGCCTGCAAACTACAGCCTGAAGGCCAAATTCAGCATGCTGCCTGTTTTTGTAAATAATGTTTTATTGGAACGTAGTCACTCTCATTCTTTTACATATTGTTTATGGCTGTTTTCACACTACAACTGCATTGTTGAGTAGTTTTAACAGAGACTATATGATCTGCAAAGCCTAAAATATTTACTATCTGGCCTTTTACAGAAAAGGTTTGCCAGCCCTGCTCTAGGCCTTTGAATTGTGGCATTGCATAAATAATTAAATTCTTATGATTCAGGAATGCTATTAGGTGTTGTTACTGAGCACTGTTTAAAATAAGGTTGATATTAAGTGGCGTTTCAAATGCAAAAGGATTCCAAAATCATCTACTAAAACTTCCATCTCAATTGTGCTGACCACCTTGAAGAGTTAGGAAGCTACAAATGTTCAACAACTTCTTGGTAATTTGGTAAGCAGTTGATGGCCACTATACATTCTACAGTTGGTAATAATCTACAATGTAAGCAAAGATATTCCAACTAACTATTACTAAAGTGGGGGAGGGGGAATGTGTTACCATTTGGCTAGTTTTGCAATTTTGGGCAAGAACCATAATCTCCCTGGCCTTTTGATTTTTCATCTATGAATCAATGCTATGTATTAAAAAATCTCTAGCATCCCTTTTAGCACATGTTCTGTTGTCCATATTCCTCCCAAAGTGCAAGTAGCCCCCTTCTCTCCTCCAATCCCCTGCCAAAAAAAAAGTTTCTAGGCTCTCATGGGGATGTAGTTAGTCCCAGTTTTTAAACAGCCCTTGCAAGCAGATTTTAATTCTAGGCAACTTTGACCTGAATCTCAGGGAGAATGAGGGAGAGATGATACTCTAAAATGAAGAGCATTAAGTACTCTCAGGTCAAATATCTACATCTTTTAAAACAGGAGATTTATACCCTGTAAACATGAGAAAGTGTTTCCAGACACAGAACAAATACGGCATCAACTTTCCACAAAAACTTTGGAGGGTGAATTAAGAAATTTAACTGATTATTTAAAAACTTCTTTTCATATTAAAACAAATAAAGCCATGTTGTGAAGTAACACGAAAAATCAGCATGTATTTTAAAAGTAAAATACAACCCTTCACAGAAATTTTGGTCATGAGAAAGGGGCCTCAGATTTTACACCAGAGCCTCTCTCATCCTTTGTCTCATCCTTTCTCCCATCCATCACACGGGGCTGTTCACTGCTCAGGGTCACTGAGGAGCTGCAGGGAAAAGGTCAGAGAGGCAGCACCTTGTGGAAAGTGAATTGTCATCTTCCAGTGGGAAGAATATCACCTGCACCTTTGAATCAATACATCAGAATTTATACTCAGACTTACTACTGTGGCTGAAAACTTCTGACTAGCTCTGAGAAGTTTACGTCAACCACGTGTGTATCAGTGAACACTCAGACTGGCCCAGGTTTGTAAATTCCCAGGGGTGTGTGTATCTTGTCCTGATTTTTCAATAAATTACTGTGGGTAGAATGCAAGCATCATACATCAAGCAAATTATCTCTAAGTTCCCTTCCAAGCAAGGGGGGCAGTGGGAGAAGGTGAAGAATGGAGCGGGAAATAAAGCATGAGGTTTTGCCACTAACTCACTGTGTGAACCTAGTCGAGTTGAACAACTTTGGGCCGTGGTTTCTTCACCTGAGACAGGTCAGAAATAGAAGCAGGCAGACAGGTGTCAAATGTGAAATTCTTAGTAAATTTCAACTGCTATAAAAATGTTATTTGTAAGGTCTTCTACTCATTATTCTTTGTCTGGCCTAGGATACTCCTAATCTCTTAGTACAGAGAGTAATGAACACCATAAGCAATACAGGTATCAGAAAAATAATTGGGAACACATTAAGTTAAAAAAAAGGCAGGAAATGATTACATATCTAAAGGAGCTACCATAATGAGACTCAACAATAATAAGGCTTAAGAAGCAAGAAAGTTTATTTTTCTCTTGGGCAACAGTCACCAGCAGGTGGGCAGCTCTGTTCCACATAGCCACTCAAGAGATTGAGGCAGATGACAGATTTCCCTCTTCCACGTGTGGCTGCCAAGGCCATTGGTTGTTTCCCTTCCAGCCAGGAGGTCGTGAGAAGCAAGGTACTCACCCCACTTCTACCTACCTTCTATTGGTGAGAGTTTAACCACACACCCATACCTGGCTACAAGGGGGACTGGGAATGGGAAATCTCATCCCAGCCATATCTCCATTATCATGGAAGAAGAGGAGAATAGATTTGGGAGACAAGATTATCCTTCTGACCATTGGGATTAAAGGGGGAGAAGGAGGCAAGTTAAGTTAGTCTGTACTCAATGTAAAGAAGGCATATACATACATAGAAATGTGAATGTTTTAATACTTCATTCTAATCTATAATATATTAGATGTAGATAAAATTTCTAGTCATTATAAAACAAATTAATAATACTCAAGCATTAACAAATCTTAGAACGTATGTAGTTGAAGACCTCCAATTCTCTCCTCCCTTACCAAAGGGAAAACACTCCTGAATTTAGTATAAAGCCTCCCTATCTGTGTGTTTTTTTAATTGCTACACTTTTAAACTAATAAGCAATATGAAGAATAATTCTGTTTTTTAACTTTACATAAAGTGGTGTCACACCGTACCTATCATAATACAGCTTACTTTTCCCCTCTGAATTGTACTCATTAGATTATCCATGTTGAAAACATAAACTAAATTTCTTCGTTTTGACTATTTTAGATATTTGTGTGACTGTGGCTTGTTTCTGATTTTTTTTATTGCAAATATTTCTGCAAAGAGCATCTTGGTGCACATAGGCAAGCATTATTCTAGAGTGGTGTTGTTCAATAAAGTAGCCATTAGACACACTGGCTACTTACATTTAAATTAATTTAAAGATCAATTATATTAAGTTAATCAATCAAATAAAATCAAAATTTAATTCATCAGTCACACTAGCCATTTTTCAAGGGCTCAGAAATGCACATGGCTAGTGACTAGCATATTGGAGAGCACAGTCATTATCATAAAAACTTCTATATCAATACTGCTCTACAGTATTAATGTATACGTAGCACTTGAACCACTGAGTTGTAGAGTGCGTACTCTCATATATTCTCAATTTTAATAGATATTGCCAAATTGTTTTCCACATCAGTCAAGATTCTTAGTTATAAGCAACAGAAAGCCATTATGGATTATTTCACCAAGAAAAATATTTTTTAAATATTTTATTTATTTATTTTTAGAGAGAGGGGAAAGGATGGATAGAGAAAAGGAGAGATAGAAGCATCAATGTGAGAGAGAAATACCTGTTTCTGGACCAAACCCACAACCCAGGCATGTGCCCTGACTGGGAATAGAATCAGAGACCTTTTGCTCCACAGGATGATGCCCAAACATCTGAGCCACACCAGTAAGGGCAGCACCAAGAAAAATATTTTTAAAGGATGTGGGATAGCTTACAGAATCTCAGGAAGAGCTTGAGAACCAACCTGAATATAAAGTACTTCGTGTCATACCATGGAATTGGTCTAATGAGGACAATGCTACTATGATTAAAGGCACAGGTATGGCCCCTTTTTATTTCCAAAATGACATATTTTGATGCTGGTGCTTTCTCTAGAACTATAGTCATCGCAGCCTCCAGAAATTGCATGTAGGTGCCATTACTGCTCCTACCTTCACTACAGGAGTCCTGCTTGGTCCCTACTATTTAATACCATCTTCAAATTCAAAGTTTGGGGCTAATGCATCTGTTTGGCAGACTGGGACAAACACCTGCACCCCATCTTTACAGAAGGCTGCAAAGGCAAGTCTTGCAATTTTTCCCTTCTGGGAGATGTGCAGATTTTCAGACTTCCTAGCTATTAGCCTGTTGGTCTTCAAAGTGGATATAAAACTTTTCATTCCTACCATAGCAAAGGACAGTTCCCATTTCGCCACATAGTTTCTTACATGTGGTATCATTGAGCATGTTAATGTTTGCCAAACTAATGATTATGCGAAGATATCTCAATGTGATTTTAATTTATATTTTCCTGATTAATGGTAAAGCTGAGCATCTTTTTAATATGTTTCATTATCATTAGAGCTTGATCTATAAACTATTTACATCTTTTGCCCAATTTTTATGTTGAGTATTTGACCTTTTTCTTGTTAACTTTAAGAGTTTTTTATATATTTGATATTTTTAAGTACTAGGCATTAAATATCTTTCCTCCCATTGGTGAATTCATTTTTCAGTTTTAAAAACTGTTTTATCATGGAAGTCATCAAGCATTTACAACATAGAATGATATAATGAATCCCAATGTACCATCCCCCAGCTCGTCAGTCCGTTCCGTCTACACCACCATCCCGTACTTTCCAACATTGGATATTTAGAGGAAAGTTCTTGGATATCCGATATTTAAGTGTTATGTTCTGAGGAAAAGAACTCTTTGTAAAACCAGAATGATAATGTAATCAACCTAATAAAATGTACAAAAAAAATGCCTTAGTATCATCAAATTATCTGGTCAATATTCAAACTTCCCCAATTGCTTGCTAAATGTTTTTACAGTTTGTTTCATTCAATATCCAAAAAACCCATTAAAATCAATATCCAAATGAATAGTCAATAACTATTCATTTGGTTGATATGTTTCTTAAGTACATTTTAATCCACAGGATAGCCCCCCATCTTTTTCTCTTTCTTTTTTATTTTTTAGAAATGTTTTTGTTATTGCTGAAGAAGCCAAGTTTTTGTCCTGTAGAGTTCCTAAGATTAGGATTTTGCTTTTTGAATCCATCTGGTATAGTGTAACATGTTCTTCCACCCTTTGTATATTCTATAAATTGGTAGTTATATTGAGACACTTAAATAGACTCAACTGCAATTTTTTTGGCAAGATTACTTCATTAATGGTATAGTCTAATTCCATCAAAAGGAACATAACATCTATCTATCTTATTTTTTGAGGTGCTAGCAGCCATTAGTGATCTTTGCCCAGATCTTTTAATTCAATAGGAGCTGTGAAATGGCAATATTTTAATGATACCAGTCCATCTTAATTTGTTAGTTGAAATTCTTCTTTTAAAACACAAAAATTAGAGCAAACAAAAAAGTCCCTTATGAACTATTGATACCATGAGGTACAGTTCATATAGGAAAGGCAAAATAAATGCTATTTTCCCTTTAACAGTTTTCAATGTAATAAGTTAGTTTCCTAGAATCCTACAAAGGGAAACAGTTTGCGGACTCCGAATACTGTTTTCCACTAAACAAACCAAGGATCTGTGGAGAAATGCCTATCTCCTGACCTGGAACAGGAGATGTGTAGAGTAAGTCTACACACCCTAACTTGGAGCGAGGAAGCTATGAAGTCTGCTCACAGTGCATCAGCAGTGCTCAGGAGCCAACCCGAAGAGGTTCCCACCAACCAAAGATAGGGTCATTTGAGCATTTGGAAGAAAAATAATGAAAGGATTGAAGTGCAACTTATATATTAAAACTTGTAAGTTCATAACGACGCCAAACAGAAAACTCTATATTTCTAATGGTATTCTTCTCTGTCCAGATAGATGTTTTTTAACCTGAATATAGTCAGGTTCATTCATATTTTCCTTTGAGTTTATGCTTTATTATGTCTTGTGTAAGAAATCTTCCCTTACCCCAACGTCATAAAACTATTCTCCTTAAATTAAAAAAATTGACTTTCACATTTGTCTTAATCCAAACTATTTTTATGTATGGTGCGAGGTATGTGTCAGTGTTTAAGTGAAGTCTTAGTAGAAAAGATTAAAGAGAATCAGAGAAGAAATAGTGGATGGAATTTTTCTGGAATTAAATTATAAATAAAAAGAAATTCATGCTTGGATATATCATATAAAATGCAAAACATCAACAAAGATCTTAAAATCAGTCCAGAGTAAAATGAAATAAGTTACAAAGGAATGACAGACTGATAGTACATTTACCAATATCTACATCAATATCTATAATGACAGCCAGGAGCCAGTATTTCTCTCAAATACTAAAAGAGAGAAAAAACATCAAGAATTTTATAACCTACAATATTATTTTTCAAGAACGAGACTTAAATAATGACAATTTAATTTAAGCAAAAACTGGGAGAGTTTACCACCAAAGACCTGCCCTAAAAGAACTTCTAAAAAAGATACTTCAAGAGTAATGAAAATTACTCCAGAATTATGATCTGAGGCATGAGAAGTAATAGTAAGGAAATAAAATGGTAATGATGTACATAATTACTATCTGTTTAAATAAAAACAGTAATAATAACCAAATTGTGAGATTGAGAAAAGAAAAGGACAAAACTAAGATACTGGACAATGACCCGTATGTCAGAAAGGGAAAGGGTATAATTTAAGTTAAGTAGTTCTAAGGACCTGTGTTATTCCAACAGAAATTAAGATAAGAATTGTGTGACTTTAGGTTTTGTTCAATTAAATATGCATAAGAAAATTTTGAGGATAACCAACAGAAATAGATGGTATAAAATCCATGTCAGCAGAAGGGGAAGAACAGTGAACTAAAAGAAATACACATGAGGATAGCCATGTAAATCAAATGAAACAGAATCAAGAGTCCAGAGATAAACTCTTACATTAAAATTGACTGTGGTGCCATGGCTGGTGTAGCTCAGTGGACTGAGCACAGTCTGCATACCAAAGGGTCGCTAGTTCGATTCCCAGTCAGGGCACATGCCTGGGTTGCTGGCCAGGTCCCCAGTAGGGGACGTTCCAGAGGCAGCCACACGTTGATGTTTCTCTCCCTCTCTTTCTCCTTCCCTTCCCCTCTCTCTAAAAATAAAATAAATAAAATCTTTTAAAAAATTAACTCTGGTGATAGTTACATAACTCTGTGAATATACTAAAAACTATCAAAGTGTACACTTTGAATGAGTAAATTGTATAGTATGTTAATTAAATTCCAATAAAGCTATTAAGAAATATGTTAAACAAGGAGAAACTTCTAAAAAAACTGGAGCCAATGCCATGAGAGCTCTTCCTCAGCCTCTTCTCTGTTTTTCTCCCCATCTGCTGCAGATCTTTTTCAGCATTAAGAGAATTCATAGCTAGTCTCAACTTCCAGACTCCCACCTGCTTAATTCCACAATTAAAGAGGAAAGAGGCTTCCCTTTCTAGATCCAGTCTGAAATATCCCAGTAAAAGGCCCTCATTGGCTCTGCTGAAGTATCGTTCCTACTCTTTAAGCCAATCGCAGTGACTAAAGAAATGAAGGATTATAATTGGTCAACTTTGGCCACTGGGGAAAGGCTGTTACCAGAAAGGAAAGTAGAGAACAAAAAAGGAGGTGGGGGAGGAGAAAAAAAAA
>PVKM010025180.1:0-20095 GCA_004027735.1 Carollia perspicillata
ACTTATTGTTTGTTGATTTGTTTATGATGGCCATTGTAACTGGTGTGAAGTGATATCTCACTGTGGTTTTCATTTGGATCACTCTGATATGTAGTGATGCTGAGCATCCTTTCATATGTTTCTGGGCCCTCTGTATGGAAAAGAAACTCAGAAAGAACAAAGAGGGATTAAGGGAGCTGCAGGACAAGATGATGCGTAATAATATCCATATAATAGGGATACCAGAAGGAGAAGAAGAGGAGCAAGGGATAAAAAACCCATTTGAAAAAGTAATGATGGAAAGCTTCCCTAATTTGATGAGCGAAAAAGTCACACAAGTCCAGGAAACACAGAGGGTCCCAATCAAGAGGAACCAAAGAGGCTCACTCCAAGATGCATATAAATAAAATGGTAAAATTCAAAGTCTTTAAAGAGATGCACAGAGATGAGTTTCCCATATCACTAAAGAAGCTTAGGCTTTAAGACCTTGTCTGAGGGTACAGGGGCCTTTCTGAAACTCTAAGAGGGACCCTAATAGTGTATCTACAGGGTCATGTGTTTGTATGTTTAATTTTGCATGAATAAGCTATTTCAACAGCAGTTGGTTAAAACTACCCCCTCTGCCTCGTTAGGTGGCATCAGAGTTGCCCTGGCCATTTTTGGGATCCAGATAAGAAGCTGAGTTGGAATCCATTTAGTTTGAGGTGTTATGGGAAGTGTTATGCGACATGTTACTGAGGTTCGTTATCCCTTCCAAGAAGTACAGCTAAGTTGTTGCTGTCCCTGGGAGGATACGGCTTTCAGGAATGTCCCCACCATCCACTGTGTTAGCTTACCTGGTGTAAATTAACCAAGGGGCAAGGCCAGAGACTATGAACATGTCAGCATGTGCCCACACTGGAAGTGGGTAGGCAGCAGAGGAGAAACAAGTTTTGAAAGAGTGAGAAGCTAATCTATGGAAATTATCTTCCAATCGCCAGAGGTGTAACAAAAGGTTGAGTCCTCGCTGACAACTGCCCCCATTTTTCAGGACTCACGGGACTACAGAGGCACCGAGGCAGAAGATACGCCACTGCACACAGCAGGCAGAGGAAGTGGTACCAGGAGCACAGCTGTGTCAGTGGGTGGCTTCTTCAGGGTTGAGCCACCCATGTGGACAAATTCCTGTTCTACCTGGGACTCTGTCTTATACTTTCACCTCAGAAGTTCCTGACCTTGGTGGAACAACCGATTCCGAACTCCACTCCCAATGGTCTGACTTACCTTCCTGTGTGTCACCATTTCTTCCATTGGGATCTTAGTCCTTGTGCCCCAAGGCCAGACTGGTGACCTGTATCCATCCTCACTGGCCTCTGTGCCTTAGGAATTTAGGCCTCGTGGCCTTCAACCCTGACTGAACTTATATCAGCAACCATCACATCAGTTCCTCAGGAAATCCTCAGCCTCTTCCTGTGGGTATACTGATTTCCACAAGGTATTTATTATTTATGTGTATAGAGATTTGTTCCTACCTCTTTCTAGAAGGACTTGAGTAAACTTATAAAAACATATGCAATACATTTGAACAATGTGGTTTTTAAAAAATCAATTACGGGTCTCTCCGTTCCAGTTACATTCAGCTATAAATCTTATTTTCACCAGTCCATCATTTTTGGGCATGGCTCTCTTCCCCAGGTGAGGAGTCGGCTGCTCCACATGTACACATTGCAGCTGCATTGCAGGCCAAAGGGAGGACGAACAGGAGACACGGCACCGAGACGTCTTACCTCTTTTTGGTGAGAACTGAGCCTCATGGCCACCTTCAGCTGCAGGGTAGCCTGAGAAATTGAGTGTTTGAAGGGGCCCCTTGCTGCCCTGAACAAAATCAGGGTTCTGTTAGCAGGAAAGAAGGGGGCCACACAGCAAGTAGGAAACTAACAGCAAGTGCCACATCAAGAAAAATGCCACCATGCAGATGCTACCAAAGTCTGTGGCCCAAAATGTTGTTGTTGTCTGACTATGAATATTTATGGAGGTTTCTCTAATACTATATGGTTATGTAAATCTGATAAAAACTAAGTGTAAAGACCTAAATAATTATTTATAGAATATCTTAGGGTTTTTCCCCTTTTCTCCTTCATTTTCCCCCTTCTGAAAATTTCCCCTCCCTATTCAAATCAATAATAGCATTTTTGGCACATAAATTGTTCCTACATTTTGCCTTATAATTAGGGTTGCCAGATTTAGCAAATCAAATACCCAGTTATATTTGAATTTCAAATAAAAATGCACTTTTTGAGCATAAGTTGTACCAAATAATACGCAGGACATACTTAAACTAAAAACTAATTATGGTTTATCTAAAATTCTAATTTAACTGGGCGCATTGTGTTTTATTTGGCAACCCTACCCATATTACTGCCCCTGGGACTTTATCCTAAGGAAATAACACAAAAGAGAGGAAAAGAGCCCTTCAGTGACAGAACAGTGAATAAGTAGAACGGTAAATGTCCTCAAAGAAGAGAAGAGTAAATACATGATAGTCGTTCTAATTTATGGAATAGTCTACAGAAAAATAAAACTATTACATTATGGAATATTACAGAAGTATAGGCAAGTTTTGTGTACACTATAATTAAAACTCTAAAAATGGTCATAAATAGTAAAAAGACCAAAAGGGGTTAAGGAAAGAAAAAAGTGTTAATTAGGAAAGATTTGAGAGGCTTTCTCTCTTCAACTTTTGAAATACCTTTAAAATCTGTGTGCAATACTCCGCAAAGAGAACACTGGTGAGTTAGCATTAGTAACCCAGGTGATCTGAGTGACCACACAGGTTTGCAGATGGAAAATCAGTCTCCTCCCTAGGAAGGTGCTTCGCCACCTGCCCTCCAGGTCATCACTTTGCTGGACCTAACAGATACCTCCCTGAAAATGAGACCAAGGGGTTGAAAGCAGAGGAAGGAAATAAGATTTTTAGCAGCCATGTAGCATTTACTACATTTCAAATCCCATAATCTGAGTGGGAAAGGTCAACTCTATTATCTACAGTTGATATGTGAGAAATAGAAGCTCAAAATGACTTGCCAGGGAAAATACGTCCTCTCACAGCAAGAAGAGAGGGAACCAACACAAAACACTCCGGTATTCATCTCAGAGGCCTTAGGATTGAATGAGTACTTTCTGTATCTCTCTAACCACGTCCCTCTAACACTGGTGAACAGGTAACTGTAATTAACACACAATAAATGGCTTGCCATCCTTTTCCAAGAATACACACTATGAGCTGTTTTGTTTTTTTAAATCCTCACCCAAGAGCATGTTTATTGCTTTTAAAGAGGGAGGAAGGGAGAGAGAGAAATACTGATGGGAGAGAGAGACATCAGTGGGTTGCCTCATACGTGCACCCTGACCGGGCATTGACCCCACAGTCTAGGTACGTGCCCTGACCTGAGACCAAACCTGCAAACTTGTTGTGTATGGGATGATGCTCCAACCACCTGAGCCACCTAGTCAAGGCTATGAGCTGTTTTTCTAATGCTGATGGTGGATTTGTAGGGTCACCTACACTTTTCCCCCAGCTGTGCCTGTAGCCCGCGCACCGCTCACATTTGCACAGCAATCAGCTGGCCAGGATGGAAAATTCAGTCTGAAGAAAGGAAACAGGGTGAAGCAATGTTAAACCAGCTTCCCTAAACAACCCCATCCCTTACAGAGCCATCTTGAAATCATGTCAAGTATCCTAATCAACACCTGCTCATAGCATTCCCAAACTTAAGTAATGCTCTCTATTCTTTCCCCATCTCTTCCCTGAGCAGAACTGTTCATCTAGACTCATGGGATGCCTTAGCATTATCTGGGTGAAAGATTTATTCAGACAGCATGTGTGTGAGATTAAGAGGATCATTTTGCCACTGGCTGGAGAAGAGCTGCCTATGATGGTGGCCCCGTCCCAAGGTTCCTCCCCAGGGTACCAAACACCTGGCATTGGACACACTGGATTATGTCCATGAATGTGGATATAGAGAGTAATTTTTATGAGGTGGGGCCAAGAAAGGAAAGAAGACAGAAAGATGGGAAGAAATCCAAATACTGGTGGTACCAAGAAGCTTGAAGATCTTTTAGAAAATAGAAAGTAAGATAGAACTAGTAAAAAGTTTGTAAAAATGAAACAAACTAAAAGAAAGCTATGATGAGAAAGAGAGAGAGAAGTAATATCCTTAAGAGTCTGGCAACCCAATTTCCAGTATGTTTCAGGCGGGTTTTAGAATCTCTACCCTGTTCTGTTAGGAAATCCTGCCCACAAAACTCAATGGACAGAAAGCCTCATCTCCGATTCTCTTTGGCCACTTTTGACCAGGCCAGGAGTACTTAGCAATCTTGATGGAGACCTATTACACCTTGGTGGGCCAGATTTTAATTGAATTCAATGTCTCTGGAATTTGACTTCTTCCTCAGTCTTCTTTGCTGGTTTCCCTCTTCTAGATATCAGAGTGCCTCAGGGATTAACCCTGGGCCTCCTTCTCTGCCCAACTGTGTGATTATATGTATACACAATCTCACTAGGTGATCTTAGCCAAAGCCCTGGTGAGAATGGGCAGCCAGATTCTCATTGCCAGTCCTGACCTCCCCCACGCTCCAGATTCAAATATCCAAGTAGCTCCTTGACAACTCCTTTTGGGGTGTCTTGTAGGCATCTCAAAACTTAATATGTCCAAAATGCTTCCTTTTCAGTCTCCCCATGTCAGTACATGCCAACTCCATGCAACTAGTTTGTCTAGAAAAAATCTTAGTCACCAACCCTGATTTATCTCTCCCTCAGTACCTCCTACCCAACTCACCTACAAACCCTGCCGTAGCCCCACATGGCCACTTCTCACCAGCTCCACTGCCACCACCCGTATCCAAGCCACCGCCCTCTTTCATGTGGGTTACTGCAGTGGCCTCCTACCTGGTCTCCCTGCTTCCAGTCTTGCCACTTTACTTTGTATTTTTCAAATAGCCATCAGAGTGATCTTTTTAAAAATGTGAATCAGATTCCATAACTCTCCCACTTGAGATTCTTCCAATGGCTTTCCATTTCACTTAGAAAAAACCCAAACTCCTGACCCCACTACAAGTTCATCCCTTGGTGAGCTGCCCCACTCCTCGCCCATCAGACCTCACCTCCCGCCACTCGCCCCTCATGCACCATGCTCCAGCCACTATGGCTTCTTGCTGTTCCTTCAACCATCACTTTCATTCCTGACTCGGCCCTCACACATGCTGACCCCTTTTCCTGGAATTGTCTTTTCTAGATCTCTACATTGCTAGCTCATGGTTCAAGTCAATTCCAATGCTTCTTTGATCACTTTTTAAAATGTGGCACAGCTCTGGCTGGTGTGGCCCAGTGGTTTGAACACCAGCCTGCAAACCAAGGGGTCCCCAGTTTAATTCCTGGTCAGGGCACATGCCTGGGTTGCAGGCCAGTCCCCGGTGGGGGGCATGCGAGAGGCAACTGATTAATGTTTCTCTCCCCTTCTTCCTCCCTCCCTTTCCCTCTCTCTAAAATGTAAAATAAATGAAATCTTTTTTAAAAAGGTGGCACAATATCTCCCACCTCTGTTACTCTCTATCCCATCATCTTATTTTATTTTATTCATTCATCAATATCTGAAAGTGTATTGTTCTTTCATTTACACATTAATGCTTGTTAATGAGTGCATATGAGACTTGGAATCTATAGACAGTCATTGCTGAGTTCTAGACCTCAGAGGTTATAAGCACTCAAGGCCAGGGGCCGTTATCTAGTGGAGGAAGCAGAGGATACAGAAACAAAAGTGAAAGAAGCCAGACAATTCCCGAGGTCTAGGGACCATGGCTGTAGTTTCTAGTCATTTTCTTGCTGCAGCTCCCACAGAGGTTGGTGGTGTTCCGGTCCCCATGTTTGGGAGTTTACTCATTCTGTATCCTTTCCCCTTCACCTGAGCTAGCTTCTGTGAGCCTCTGTTTCATGCACGCAAATGCCATTGAACATGAGCTTAGAGCTTAGAGCTTAGGCTGAAAAACTGCCAGCTGCCTGTCATTTGTTCCTTCTCTGACCCTCAGAAAGCTAAGTCATCCTGAGGAAGTGGGCGGGCCAAAGAGCTTCCTTTGAAGATACCGCACAGCCACAGTATCTCTCCATTTTACAGGGAGAGAAACTGAGCCAAGAGACATTCATGTCTTTCTCATGAGAGCTACAGGCCCCAAGGAAACTTAGAATTTGAAGATAGAAGGATTCATTCCTCCTCTTATGAAACATGACCTCTATCCCTAGTTTTTGGCATAGAACCCAAGCTTTGGGAAGCATTGCCTGATAACCTCACCCTCCAGAAAAGGGGGAAGACAAACAACTCCACCCCCCAGAGTGCAGTTTGCAATAAAGATGGCTTTGCATTACAACTGTGCACGTCTTTAACAGGTAGGTTATGGGCGTAACAGCCATGAGCCCTATCTATAGCAACAACTGCTGCTATTTTAACAGTCCTGTTCTCACACACCTCCTACAGCGAGTCACTTGACAGCTTTAAATGAATATTAACTGAGATGCATAATTAATAAATTGGATTACTTTCCCTTTGCACATCTGAACATAAAAGCAATCTGCCAGCATTTAAGGAAATGCCATCATGCCACGAGGCGTTAAATCATATTTAAGGAAACGAAGACACAAGGATAATGGCAAACCTGCCCAAATATTACAAAGCACATCCAGCAAAGTGCCACGGCAGTGAGCAGGATGCCCGGGTGTCCTGCCTCCGTGCATTCATGCCTTGTCAAGTAACAGGAAAGACCTGATGGCAAACACAGCCATTCCGTTGCACTTCTCAAACCTTTTAAATAAAAATAGAGCCCTGGTGCCACCCACCTTCTTTTAAAGAAGTCCACCGAGGAAATACAATTCATCTCTCTCCCAGGGACTCCACATGAAAGGTTAACGGCGCCCTGTGCTGTCAGCGGGCCGCGGTGTTTGCTATTTTTGACTTTTCACTTAAGAGTTCCATTATTCAGAACAATCTCGAGTAAATACCTTTATTTAAACAACCCCAAACCGACCTTTGTTGCCTCATACAAGGCTCATCTTGACAACTTCCTGTGAGCACACATTTCAAGACTGGCCTGCAGAAGTATCTAGAAACCGTATACCATGTCACGCCACGCTCTTTCAAACAGCACAGGTGTGGGGGCCAGCGAGCCCACTGTTGCACTGAGGATTGGGAGGCTTGGCTCCCAAGTACATTATCGTTCTGTTCCTGTGATAGCTAGTCATGGAACTCCAGGGAACCACAACCCAATTGCAGTAAAATATTCTTGTCGGAGGCTGGTGTGGGGGGAAAGGGCTTGGAATGCAGCAGGTGTCTGCACTAATCCCAGGGAAAACCTTGGGAGTTTCATTTGACTTGGAAGGAAGGCTCTCATATTAAACCCTGGGCTCTGGGGAGCCTGTGCGGGACACTAAAATTCTGTGACCCCCCCACATGGGGGGTCGTTATGATTGGCATGTATTATACTTAATTGATGTTTCTCAAATTAAATACGACCAGCGCTGGCCAGTGTGGCTCAGCTGGTCAGAGGGTCTTCCGGTTGTGCGTGTGAGAGGCAGCGAATCGATGTTTCTCTCCTTCTGTCTCCCTCCCTTCCCCCGTTCTCTAAAATCAATGAGCCTGTCCTCAGGTGAAGATAGAAAAATTATTACATACTACCAGTGGGCTCAGAGGGGCTCCAGCGTGTCTAAGCCTCCAGCCCACTCACGGGGCATGAAGACAAACCTTTTAAGAGCATGCAAGGGCCTGAGGGTTTGAGACAGGAACAAAGTTGATGCTAGAAAAGGTTTGGATGGGGTTTTTTGTTTGTTTGTTTTTGGTTTTATTTTGTTTTCATCTTGATTCCACCTTCCCAAAGTTTGAATTTTAGAGCACCTGCATCGCAATCACCTGTGGCATTTGTTAAATATTCCTATTTGTGGGTCCCCTCTCCTTATCTTCTGAATCCCGACCTCTGGGGGGCAGAGCCCTGGAATCTGTATTTCATGCATGCTCCCCGAGTTTGAGAACCACTCCCTTAAGAACAGAAACAATAAGTGGGCTTTTTTATGACCCCCTTTTCTGGTGCTTTGTCCTGTATTGTCAAGAAAAAAAAGAACAAAATATTCATGCTTTTGATGCTACAAAATGCACTGGTTTTGCCATAACGCCGATAAATCACATGAATACAATACGACCAGCCTACAGCTCAATCTGCTTAGGATTCAAATGCATCAGCACATCATTTCTGAGGCTAAAAATCTCTAAGGAGTCATTTAGTTTCCACTCATTCAACAAAGCCCTTTTTACATAGAAAATTGCTCTTTAACATTGTTGCTGTCGCACTGATAAACACAGATCTGCACTGTGGCACAAACGGCCCATGGGCTTAAAAACATTTTAGACTATTGATGCCTATTGTTGAGTTAACATTCAGAACCTTTCAAATAATGGGAAGGTTTCCACACATGCACTCTCTCTGCTCTTCCAAATCAGCACTTCTTCTCCACGAATCCTCCCCTCGGTCCACTCAGTCGGCCTGCAGTCCTGTGCACACACCTTAAGCCAGACATTATCGTGCTTATATATTTTTTTAATTTTTCCATTTTTATTCAATGTATGGGGGTGACAGTGGTCAGTAGGATCGCACAGGTTCCAAGCGTGCATCTCCCCGATGCTACATCTCCCCGATACTACATCTGTGTGTTGCACGGTGCGCCCAGCACCTAAAGTCAAACCATCTCTGTCACCACATGTTGGGCCCCCTCCGCTCCCCACCCCTCACCCTCTCCCTTCTGGAAAGCACCACATTGCTGACTGTGTGCACTAGTGTCAGTTTTATATCCCACATAAGAGTGAAATCACATGGTTCGCAGCTTTTTCTGACTGACTTATTTCACTTAGCATGATATTCTCCAGGTCCATCTGTGTCGTCGTAAATGGCAATATTTTGTATTTTCTTAGGGCTAAGTAGCATTCCAATGTGTACTTAAAGATGATTCTTTTTTTATCATAAGAAGAAAAAAAGAGAGAACAGTGTTATGAATCGAATACGTCGCCCCTGAAATTCATACGTTGGAGCCCGAATCATGATGCGATGGTGTGCGGAGGAGGGGCCCTGAGATGGCAGATACACGCCTGCTGTGTCGGTCGGCCGGCCTAGGGCACTTCATCCCCCCGTTTGCCTTGTGACAATCACGTGGTAAAAGGAGCAGAGCTGAGTGTCGCATTTAAACTGCCTTCCTACATCTGGCTTCACAGCCCATCGCTCCCGACCCTCCTTGAAGACACCCACTAATGCTGCCACATTCAAGTTCGCTGCTTATTTCTGCCCCGCAGGGTGCAAAAAGGAATAGAAAAGTATGTGTCAGTGTTTGTCCTAAAACACCTCCTCTTGGTGCTTACTATTTTCAAATAATAGCCATTCAGATGGGCAGTTACCCAGGAAGTGAAGCTCTCTCTGGAGGTACATGACACGTGAGCTTCGTCCTTGCCGGAGCTGATACAAATTAAAAGGCCTCTGCAAACCGCAGCTCCTCCCCAAATTCCTCTCTAGCTAAAATGGAGGTGGAATACCCACCCCCCCAAGTCCCATTTCAAATGGCTGCAATATGCCTCCTCCGTAAATGCCCCACAAAGGAAATTTATCCCTCTGTGTTGTTCAATATTTGAAATCAGTATTCCTTCAGTCATTTCTAGGATTATTATTTTTCTTTATTTTGGAGCACAGGTAAAGAAATCACCCACTTAGCCCTGGCCGGAGTGGCTCAGTGGGTTGGGCATCATCCACGCACTGAAAGGTCACAGGTTCAATTCCTGGTCAGGGCACACGCCTAGGTTGTGGGTTTCATCCCCGGTTAGCGCGCTTAGGAAAGGCAGCTGATCAATGTTTCTCTCTCACATCAACATTTCTCTCTCCCTCTCTTTCTCTCTCTCTCCCCATCTCTCTCAAAAAAATAAAATAAAGAAATCACCAGCTTAAAAAAACGAGAAGAGTATTTAAGGTAACAAATGGTTGAATAGGAGCCTATTCAGTTTGAAAGACTCTTTTTGGCAAGAAGAAACCGAGTGTTCCCTCCCAGAGCAGTGCATTTGTAACGGGGCTGCAAATTCACGCGAGCGTTTGACATGCCTTCAAACCCTGGCTGGGCCAGTCCTACCGGGGCTCTCTCTCAGATCATTCTGGAGTCCACGGGTGAATAGTGCAAAAGACGGCTCAGAACAAAAACAGCAATTACTACTGAGATGTGAACATCTCCTATATCCCCCTACTTCTAAAAGGGCCGAAGCAAGTCAATGTACTTCACTCTTTGTACTTATCAACGATGACTCTTTTTTCTTTTGATGTATAAGGAACAAAAAATAACTGTGGGAGGCAATACTCATCAAAGAGAAATATTGTACAAACTGAGTTTCTCCCCACCAAAGGGTTCATAAATTCTGACTCAGCCCTACAATGGCACCTGGCCCCACAACTTTGACTCTGAAATTGTCTAATCAAATCTGCAAACCCAAGCCAAGAAGATACTTTTCTTCAATTGAAATAATCCATGAATAGCAGACTTGTATGTCAAACTGGCTCAGCATGATTTGGGCTTATCTTCGGCAATAAACCATTCTGAAACCCCTTAGAAGCCCTCCCATAACCAGTCACAGCAGGACAGCTGCAGCCACAAATCTTCAAGAAAGGGGCAGGGCCTCTGAGGGTGGCGGACAGAGACCCTGTCCTGGGCACCAGCTGCCACCCGCGGAGATCCCACCTGGCTGATCAATGTGAGGCTGAAGGGATCCTTTGTTGTTTTTTTTGGTGGTGGTGTTTGTTTGTTTGTTTTTGCCTTGTTTTTTAAATCAAACTAACGGATGTACATTGTTTTCAAAAGTCACATCACACTTTAAGGCTAAAGAGAAAAAACAAACAGCCTGCTACCTGCCCCCTCCCTGCCTCTCATTCTCATTTCCTGCAAGTGACAACTCTTTTAGTTATTTCCCATCATCGTAACCTCGGTCTTATTTCCTTTTTCCATTTGGACATTAGCTACTACTTCCTCCGAGCAAATATTAGAATTTAGCTGTTAACATTACTTCCTCCCATTTCCCTACCCTGTTGTCACTTCTATATAGTCATATCGCTATTTTGGTTAAAACAATATATTTACATTGTTATGACTATGAACCCCAACTGACTTGGTTCAAATCCTGCCCCAACAGGTACCATCTACGGGACTTGGTGCATCATATTTTATATTTGTAAAGTGACAATAGTGTTTACACCTGCTTCGTGAGGTTGCTGTGGGGGTTAAATGAATAATTCTATGCAAACGCAAGAGTCCAGGCACAATATGAATGCTCTTTAAAGGCACAGTTAGAATAGACTTTTCTTTCTTGGTCCTCCTCTTTCCTAGGTTTTTGCCTCATTTTTCATTTACTTGATTTCCTACATAATTTTCACTAATGTCTCCTGAAAACTCACACTAAACTCTAAAACTTCTCTCACTGCAGATATCACATTATACAGTGTTTGTCTACTCTGCTTAAAGACATCCTTCTTGGAGTGGTCCATCCTCCTGTTAAAATCTGCCCAAACTCTGTGAGCCAGACAGATGCTATAAGTGAACTATTCCCCGCTCTTTACTGTGCGGGTCCTTGACCTGACCCTGCAGCCCACGCCTCCCTCCCTCTTGATTACTCCTTTTTGATAGAGCATGTCCTCCAGCATATTCCTAAGACGAGGTCCACACGAGAGAAATTTCGTCAGTCATGTAACTTGAAAATGTCTTTATTCTGCTTTAACATTTGCCTGAAGGTCGGCGGAATACAGCTTATAAAGGAAGTTTCTCTCAGAAATGATGGAAAAGTTGTGGAATTAGATAGCAGTGATTGTTGAACAACTTTTTGAATAGATGAAAAAAGGCCCACTGAATTGTACACTTTTAAGTGGGAGAATTTATGGTAAATGAATTAAGTCTATCTCAATTTTTAAAATGTGTGACAAAAAATAAGTAGGTAGAAAGAAAAGAAAGGGAAAAAAAAGGAAAAAATGAGAGAGGGAGGGAAGGAAGGAGGGAAGGAGGGAGGAAGGGAGGAAATTTCTAAGTGGAAATAATTTCCCCCCAAATGTTGAAGGCAACACTCCATCAACTTCTAGCTTCTAGTGTTTCTGTTGGAAAGTCCATAATTTCCATCATGATATGTGTTTGTTGTACTGGGAACTCAGCAAACCTTTAATCTGGGAACTCATCACCTTTGCGGAAAATTTCTTGTTCATTTTCTCTTCTCATTTCCTTCCTTCCGTGTTTTTTAGAATCCCTATTTGTTGGATATCAAACTCTTGGACTTGGTTGCACTGTTGTTTTTTCTCTGCCATTTCCCCCATCTCTTGGTCTTTCCAGTCTACTTTCTGTGAGTTCCTCAACTTTCCTTTCCACCCTTCATTTTTATTTCTACTCTCATAGTTTTGATTTCCAGTAACCTCTTTTGTGTTTTCAATATCTGTTACTTGTTAGTAACATACTGTTCTAGTTCAAGGAGTGCAGTAGCATCTCTCATTTCTCTAGAGATACTACAATCAAGTTATTTTAATGCTCTCCTCTTTTGCTTCCACTCTTTACTTTTCTTCTAAATTCCTCTTTTTTTAATCTCCATTTTTCATGAAGAGATTCTCCTCAACAATCTGGTGAGACTGGGTTCTCTGTTCATATTTAAGAGAGTCTCAAAAAAAAATGGAAGCTCTGGGAGAGTGGGCAGAGCTGTGGGTAATCAGCAGGGACCTATCACGTGGTTGGGGGATTTGAAGATGGCGGAGTCTTTCTCTGCCAAGCTTTCTCAGCTTCCCAGTAGAGACATTCTCCCGTCTCCTGCAGCGCCTATGCATGCACATGTCTCTACTGGTGGAGGGAGGAGGCAGGGAGTCTCACCGCAGATTCTCACCCAACTCAGAGTTTCTGAACCTCCGTATTACTGACATCTGGGGCCAGATAATTCTTTGTTGTAGGGGCGGTCCTGTATATTGTAGAATATTTAGCAGAATCTGTGGCATCTACCCACTAGATACCAGAAGCAAACTGCTGCCGAGTTGTGACAAGAACGAAAATGTCTCCGGGCACTGCCAAATGTCTGTCGACGTGGCCTACTCCCTGGGAAATCCCCAGTTTGGCCTCTACGGGCAGTAAGCTATGCGAAGTAGAGGAAGAAGGGTTCTTACATAGTGTCACAAGGGGAGGGAGGGGATCCTCTCTAAAGGTTCACTCCCATCAGTCCCACATTGGGAGGTGTCCAGTACCACCAATACCTGAGGCTTTCGGGGGTTTCGTGGCACAAATCAGCTTGGCTACCATTTATCCATCTGCTCTCCATATCTCAAAATTGTGTTGGCATCTCTTATATGCGATCATCCCTTCCCCTATTCTCTTTGTCCTTGTGGGGTTAATGCTGCTCATCCTTTCTGCCACTTTCATGGAGTTAAGGATGGGGAAGAGTCAAAATAAATATTGCATTAGGGCAGCATGTTTAACATGAAACTTCTCAGTTATTTAATTCTCAAATTGTGGTAAATGAAGAAAGCTAATAAAACTCATGGAGGCAAGGAAAGCATCACGTAAGCCTCTCTCATTTGAGTGTACAAGAGCATACAGTTTTGGTGTACATTTTATCCAAATCCCAGGGTTCAGGATTAGAAAAAATACATGAAATCACAAATATTGCACTAAGACCAAACCAAGACCAAATCTCACCCCAATCCAGATCTGGTGAAGCCTGGGTTATTTTGAGATGAAATAAACCTCTAGATCTATACCCTGTTACTACCAATAAGCCTAATGTAATTACTTTCTCTTCCATATTAAAAATGAAAATTTCATATCTTAGAAAGACTTATTTGGATCATCATGAGCCTTCAAAAGTCAAGTGGCTCTAAGAACTACATTTGTCCTCCTGAATCCACAAACTCCTCTCCACACTTAGAATTACCATCACCCTGAACCAATCATCTCTTGCCTAGATTCCTATCTAATCTGTCTGCCACTATTCGATCCACTCCAATCCATTATCTATCAGATAAATCTTTTTAAACAGCAAATATGATCATTTCTCATGGCCCTAAATCTCACCTCTACCTTAAACCTCAGTGGCTTCCCATTGCTCTTGGGGAGAAAACGGCGGCCCTTAACATGATCAAGACATCCACACATGGCTAGTCCCTGCCCACCTCTGCAGTCTCGTTTCTAAGTGTGCTTCTTCTTGCTCCTTGTGCTCCAGTGACACTAGCCTTTTTCTCATGCTCCTCCCACCACTGGCCTTCCTTCTTCTGTACTATTCCCTCTTTCTAGAATGCCTGGAATTTCTGGAATGCTATTTACCCACACATCCCCTTCCACTAAGTATTTCCTACTCATCCATCAAATTTCAACTCCTCTATGCAGTCAGGAGCTTTCCCTAACCCTATGACCAAGAGACTTCATTGTACCGAAGACATATCATCCTTGTCCTCACAACAGGAATTCTTCACAACCTTACGTGCTTCTTTAATTCTTTTATCTCTGCTCCACCACTGGACTGTCACGAGGAGAGAAGACACTGAACCTGTCCTACCCATGGCTCTGTTCTCAGAGCTTTGCACATTGCCAGACATTTAGAAGATGCAAACTTGTATAAATGAATGACTTCCCTCAATTCCCATGAGTTAAAACAAAAACTATCCTAGGTGCTCTAGAAAGAACCACTCTTCGGTTCCTTAACAGTGACTCTTCAGTGTGATTGACAGCTTCGGTTGGAGAGCAGGAAATGCATTTCCATCATGAAGCAGGTAATTAAGTGAGCTCAGGGAGCTGAGACAGAGATTGCTAGCTGCCAATATATCCATTATCTCCCATCTATATTACCAGGTGGCAAAGTTTCCAATTAAAAATATTTACACTTCCCCAGCCTGCTTTACAGAGCATGTATTTTGTGAGATTTAAAAAGCAACACAAAAACCAAAACAGACGGCTGGGTTTGAATAAGGATCCTTGAGGCCTGACTCGGTTGAGACTCATAGATAGCCCTTGGCCTCTTTCTTCTCTTCTACACCTTTCCACCTGGAGCTCCAGGATCATAAGGCTATCTTTTTTGTTTCTTCCAGCTTTATTGAAATATAATTGACATATAACGAAAATGTGTGTAAGTGTCAAGAGTACATTACAATGATTTGGTATGCTTATATATTGCAAATGATGAGCACAATAAAGTTAGTCAACACATCCATCATATAGTTCCCATTTTTGTGTTAATGGTAAGAAGTTTTTAAGACTTACTCCCTTAGCAACTTTCAAATACACGATACAGTATTGTTCACTATAATCACCATGATGTATGTTACATCCCCAGAACTTGTATTGGTGTTACAACTGAAAGTATATACTCTTCAGCCACACCTACTTACCCCACACACCTCTTCACCCACTCACCCCCTTTTTGTCCCTGGCAACCAAAAAGCTACTATTTGTTTCTATGTGTTCAGATTTTTTAGATTCCACATGTAAGTATGAAAATATAACCTGTGTCTTTCTCTGTTAAAATTATTTCATTTAGCACATTGCCCTCAAAGTCCATCCATGTTGTCACAAATGGCAAGATTTCCTTCTTTTTTGTGGCTGAATAAGTTTATTGTATGCATGTAACATATTCTTTACCCGTTCATCTGTTGACAAGGTAGTTGTTTCCATGTCTTGGCTATTGAAAATAATACTCCGATGAACAAAGGAGTACAGATATCTCTTAAGACAGTGATTTCACCTCCTTCAGATATATATATGATAGTTGGATCATATGATAGTTCAGTATTTAATTGTTTGAGGAACCTCTATATCGTTTTCCATAATGGCTATAGCAATTCACATCCCCACCAACCGTGCACGAGGGTTCCCTTTTCTCCACATCCTCACCAGGGCTTATTGTGTCTTGTCTTTTTGATGATAGCCATGCTAACAGACTTGGGGGACAGCTTGTTGTGGTTTCCATGTGCCTCTCCCTGATGGTCGGTGATGCTGAGCATCTTCTCAGGTACCTGCTAACCACCTGTTTGTTGTCTTTGGGGAAATGTCTACTCAGGTCCTTTGCCTATTTTTTAATCAAATTATTTGCTTTTTTGCTATCGAGTTGTATGAGTTCTTATACATTTGGGATATTCTTTTCTCCCATATAAGGCTATCTTGAGAACAGAAAAACACACCAAAGACAAAACAGAAAACTTCTAGCCATGCTCTCCCTGGACTGGCTGCCTCCAGATGATTCGGAGTCACTGAAGTCAGCTCTCTTCCCAAACACAATTCCTAACTGATGTGATAGTGAAAAGAAACAAATTCTGCCCCTAAGTACCTTACAAATTCCTGAGGATAAGACAGATGAGCCCAGCACTGCAAGAAATCATCAGGATTAAGCAACTCCAAGAAAAATCCCAAAGCAGCTGTTTCTAAGTGAGCCAGGGTATTTGATTACCTATAAAGTTTCCAATTACAAATATTCCATCACTCCCTTTATGATTAAAAAAAAAAAAGCATGTCCTACAGCAGTTCCAAAATTATCAATCACACCCAAAAAGGGTCACTCTCAAAATACAAAACTTGGGTAATGTTCAGATTGGCTAGAAATCTCAACATTAGCCATACAGTTATTACTTTTAAATGCTATCAAGATCACAAAGACGTTTGCAAATCCATTCACATGGAGTCGGCTCTGTCTGAAAGGGAAGTGAGAGGTAACATTATTTGAACACTCAGTCTGTGTCAGGCACCGTGCCAGATGCTTCATGTAAATCATCTTCTGTGCGTCTCACAATAGCTTGGTATGATAGATATAGTACTCATTTTATAAAAAAGGAAACTTTGGGTTAGAAAAAGTAAGTGACTTGCCCAGGGCTTCTCAGATAAGTAGTGAGGCTATGACTTAAATACATCAGCCTCCACATCCTGTACTGTTTCCACCACTTCATTCTGCCTTGTGATATTGTGATTTATAAGAAGAAATATATATATATATATTTGTTCTTTGTCCTAGTTCCTGGCACAGAGCTCCTAAAACTCTTGGAAGCTCTTAAATGACAAAAGCAATAAAGTTTTTTTTATACTGTGAATGAGGTAATTTTTGGAAAGCCCCTTGTCACCTAAGGATCGGGGCTGGCCACCAGAGAACCAACCGTGTGGTGAGAGGGTTAGAACTTCCAGTCTCCCTGCAGACCTCTGGGAAGGTAAGGGGCTGGAGACTGAGTTTAATACCCAAAGGCCAATGATTAATTCAAGCATGCCTACAGATAGTAAAGCTTCCGAAAGAAACCCAAAAAGATGAGGTTCACAGAGAGCTTCTGGGCTGGTGAACATGTGGAGATTTAGAGAGAGTGGCAGGCCTGGAGAGGGCATGGAAGCTCTGAGCCTTTGCCCACATACTTTGGGTGTTTCTGAGTTCTATCTTTTTATAATAAACCATTAATCTAGTAAGTAAAATGTTTCTCTGACTTCTGTGAGCTGCTCTAGCAAACTAATGGAACCCAAGGAAAGGGTGTAGGGAACCTCTGGCCGAGAGCTTATTGGTCAAAAGCACAGGTGACAAGCTACTTGTGATTGGCACCTGAAGTAGGAGGAGGGGACAGTCTTTTAGGACGGAGTCTTTAACCTGTGGAATCAGACTGTATCTCCAGTAATGACTTGGTGATGTGGGGGGAAATGCATATTGGAGTTACTGCTGGGATTGAAGTCTCAATTTATTTATTTTACTATGTATTTTATTAATTATTATTTTATCTAGTTATATTAGTCATTATTGTTGTTGTTATTACTATTACCTTATTACCTTGGATGTATGGTCTAATTACCTTGTTATTACCTTGGGTGTATGGTTAACTTTGCCAAATCCTGTTAATGAGAAAATGCTCTTCTTCACAGGATTCACCAGTAAGAAGTTCTTTTGGATTGAACTGTATTCCCCAAAAAGACTTGAAGATTTGCATTCCTGACCCCCAGCACCTGTGAATGTGACTTCATTTGAAAAGAGGGTCTTTGCAGGGGTAATCAAGCTAAGGTCAGGCCACACTGGATGGGGGAGGGCTCAAATCACAGACTGTTATCCTTAGAAAAAAGAAAACTAGACACAGAGACCTAGACACTAGACACTAGACACTAGACACGGAGAGCAGAACATCAGATAAAGACAGAGATCGAGACGGGAGCATGTGTCCAAAAGCCAGGGATGGAAAGGACTGCCGGTGCCATCAGAACCTAGGAGGAGACAAGGGAAGATTCTCCCCAGGCCTCCTCTGAAGGTTTTCTTCTTAACCTTCAGGACGGTAAGAGAATAAAATTCTGTTGTTCTAGGTGGTCCACCCGGTTCATGGTGATTTGTCACGGCAGCCCTAAGAAACTAGTACAGAAGGCAACCCTGCCTCTGAGCCCTTCGGCCTTCACGAGAACGTATGTTCGATGGAGTGTGAAGTTACATTCACGCCATGTGTCATGGGGGTGGTGCACTTGTCAGATGGAGATGGGAACAGGTCCAATACTTCCTCCAGCCCAGGCCAGCAAAGCACGGAAAGAATGGGAGAGGTGGACAGTGGCAGATGGAGCAAAGGAGGCAGAATTGGGTGTGGTGGGCGGTTTGGGCTTAAAAACCAAGCTGGGCCCATGAGACATGAACAGATAACAAGCGTTCAGGATGGTGAGGCAGCAGCCCTCGCTACTGGATCTGCAGACCCGAAGGACCTCATTCTTACACTCACCCAGAATAGGGTCATGAAAGGTCAGCAAATAGTCCTCTGTTTATGTTTTGAGCATCTGTTAGGTTTGGACCAGTTAAAAACCACTGAAGAGCGGCTGGCTCCCATTCTGTAATTTATACGATGCCAAAGATACTGTTAGTGGGTTCATTAAAGGGTGCAATTAACTGAAGCAAATGCTTAGAAGCACTGGGGAGATAACTATTCAACATATACGCTCTGAAATGTATGAAATTACTAATAATACAAACCCAGGCTAAGAAAATATTCTGGTTAAAATGAAACTAAGTTAGGGATAATGGAACTGAACAGTGTCTCAAACTTGCTTTTCATTATGAGGCTTGTTCATGGGGGGAGCACCCCTTTCTAGATCGTTTCTAGGAGAAATAAGCATCACAGACCTAGTTGTTATAACATTCTCTTAGACCAGCCACCTTTCAATGAAGTCAGTGGGATAAAATATTTAAGCCTTGCCAAAGCTTCCCTCTTATTAGGGTGACCAACTCATCCTAATTTGCTTGGGCATGTCCCGGTTTTAACACTGAGGGTCCCATGTCCCAGAAGCCCCTCAGTCTTGGGTAAACCGGAAGAGTTTGTCACCCTGCCACCAATAAACACCAGTAATGGTTAAAGCCAGAGCCTCAGCAAAACCTATATTCAAAGGAGAATCTTATGAAGTGGAAAGGTCCCAGGGATGAGTCCGAAATGAGGGTAACAGGCTGAAGACCACAAGTCATTTCTCGAGCACACTCTCACCAGCGACCCCCGGGCTTCTCCCTGACTGGCCTCTCCTCACGCTCCCTCGCTCACCCCTCACTACCCCAGAGCCCAGCCACGGGCCCTGTTTCCCCATCTCCGCTCCAGGTCCAGGCTGTCTCATCAAATTCATGGCTTTAAGCACCACATCTAAGCTGAGAACCCCCAAATATCTTTCTCTAGCTTTCAATCTCCCCAAATGCTATCTATCCTTGTGACTTGTTCCTTCTTATTATTCATAATTTAGTTTAAATCCTGTCCTGGCTGGCATGGCTCAGTGGATTGAATGATGGCCTACGAACCAAGGAATCACCAGCTGGATTCCCAGTCAGGGCACATGCCTGGGTTGCAGGGCAGGTCCCCAGTGTGGAGGGGGGGGGTGAGAGGGAACTGATGGATGTATCTCTCTCACATCAATGTTTCTCTCCCTCTCTTTCCCCCTCCCTTCCCCTCTCTCAAAATGAATAAATAAATAAAAATCTTTTCATCCTATTTCCTCAAAGAGGTTTTCCCTGTCCATCCAACAAATGTAGACCCACCATGATTCTACTCTATATGAGTGGCCATGTAATTCTACTTTAATTAGAATTCTACTTCTAATTCT
>PVKM010025181.1:0-20084 GCA_004027735.1 Carollia perspicillata
GGCCACACTTCACAGTTTGCAAAACAGGTTGTCATCTATTCACCTATTGGCTCCAAACCAACATGAGAGGTATACAGGGCAATGACTGGGGAAACGAAGGCAGAGGGATCTGGTTCTCTTAGGGATGCAAGTCTATCGTAATAGCTATAAAACCTTCTGATACCCATCCCGCCATACTTGCTGCCTTTTTATGAACTCACAAACTTCCTAAGCCATACTGGTCTCAAAAGCCTCTTTCTCTGTCCAGTCATTTCTTCATGCATCTGTGCTAGAATTCCTAAAACGCTGCAACAGAGAGCTGGCCAGTGCCCAATGAACACCCTCAGGGAAAGGGATATGTACTACCTTTGGATTTTTTCTTTTTCTCCGTGAAAATGCACTGTGCGCCTATCACGTGCCAGAGATTCTACTAGACTCGGGGGAAACACTCATGAACATGAGATGCTGTCCTTCTTCTGACTGGATTCTGTCATTTCAAGGGCCATAAAAACAAGTGCCCTGCCTCCCGTGTCCTCTAGGCTCCCATTCCTGTAATAGACCTGATGGGAAACATTTCCAGTCCTCTTAGCATCCTTGTGTGGAGAGTCCGGTTGACTGGAGTCCCTTTTAGAGGATGAGGTGAGGACTAAAATCTGACATGCAGGGGAGCTCTGACAGGATGGTTACAAGGGTTATGGTCACTAAACCTTTTAGCTTCAGTTCTCTCTCTGTCCTCCCAGTACCCAGATATTCTTTTGAGGGACCACCACTTCCCCACTGTGTAGATGCCATGAAGTGGGGGTAGAGAGGTTTCAAAATCCAGCAGAGCCCCGGTTCACACACACAAGTTAGCGCAGTGTCTTCCTTGTGGCCTCAGTGACTGGTACAGAAGTGCCCAGTTACCAGAATCTATGGGGATAAGGCAAACAGGACTCTCTTTCCCCAAATGGCAAGGAGGAGGCCTATAGTACAGGTGGCAGCAAACAGCCATCTCATGACCACAAAGTGAGACACCCCAACAATGAAGCCACCACACAGAGGAGGGACAGCAAGGAGCCCAGGAGAGACACAGCGGAGCAGTGCTCAAACTGGGCCTGATGCCCACATTACCTCTGACCCGCTGGTTTCCAGTGGGTCCCCCACCCACTGTATTGTCAGTAACATCTCTGTTTAATGTGCCTGAGGCCGCCTAAGTGTTTCAGTAGACAAAATCCACTGTTGGCTCCTAATTAGCTTCCAGAAAACAAAGAATCCTGAGTCTATCCCAGCTCACTCCTGTGTAGGTACTCTCTTCCGTTCTGTCACTACACACTAGGCTTTTTTTTTTTAAACCTAAATGTAAACCTTTATATTCATCACAATTTAATTTCAAACACTGAAAAAAATTCAGGAGGTAGAACAGGTAACAAAGATGCACATGTGATGCTTAAAGTGTATGCCTAGGACAAAGCTTTCAAGACCACATTTGAAATTTTAACAGGCTGCCCATATTCTTTTCAGATGCATTGATGAAGAATAGAAAGGGTGACAAAATGCAACTGTAAACTGAGCCACACTTTTAAATGAAGTTAGGTTTTATCAATCACAACAGCATCTGCTTTGTTTTGCAAATCTGCATCATAAATAGACCAAGACATACATTTTATTCAGTACAAAGCCAGTGCTTGAGGCATGGATAGATTGGCCCTCAGGATGGAGGCCACAGATCCAGGATTCTAAATAGGAGCCTTTCCCAGATTCCTCCAGCCATTTCCCTCAAGTCTCCTCCCAGCCCAGGGTAGCCCGTACCACTGATTCTTTTTACTGCCCCTCTTTTCTAGACCATGATGTTCTGCTCTACCCTCTGAACAGAGGAATCCTGAAACACAAGGTGAAGCTTGCCTTAGCTGGTCACCATTCCCCTTTCTGAATGTACGACAGGGCTCAAATTCAGATCCCAGTGAAGCTCTAGTGGGTCCTGTGAGACACAGGTTCAACCCTTTGCCTAAGCAAAGTTAGCCTCCCCTACCTCAGGGATTGTTGTGAAAATAAAATGAAATCAGAGGAGCATCTTGTACAGGGGTAAACAAAGAGCCACTCAATAATACTACTTTCTTTCCTTATGTCCATAAGACTGTTCATTGACATTTTCATTTTGGTCTTCAATTTCAAGAAGACTTCCCTCCATGCCAAAGGAGAAAGATGGAAGGAATACCATTATTGGCAACCGGAAATCATCATTACTCCAGATTTTCTTCCAATCTCTCTTCACGCCAACTTCCAAGAGCTGAGTCCTGCCTTTTCTTTGCCACACATTTTATTAGCATTATTATATTTCGTCCACTGCCAATGAAATTAACTTAAGAAAAAAAGAAAGAACATTTTGGTCTGTCTCTACTTCTCAGTCTAAGCTTGTTATTAGTGCCATGCTTTCCTTCATTGAAAACCACTGGTTTTTAAAACTCATTAAAACGTGAATGTTGACTATAAAAAAACTGCTTTCTTTGCCGCATAGGACTCACCAGTTGAGGAAACAGTATCTTCCCCTCCAACGAGTGCCCAGTAGAACAGTGAAAACAGCCCTAAACCGAGAATCAGGTGAGTGGATTCCGCGCTCGGTTCTGTTTCTGAGCCTCAGTGATCCGACCTGTGGGTGGGAAATGGGAGAAGGAGGTTGTTCATGAGTCTCTAGGATCTCACCGCCTCTAGAACTCCCCAGGTGTATGAACTTGCTGACTAGACCATACTGAGAATGATGCCAAGCTTGAAACCCACAAATCGTGCGGCTCACCTCTATTCTTCCTAAGGTGCCAGTCAGCTCCTGGCACAAGTATGTCACTAATTTGTCTTAGAATGGTGGGGAAAGAGAATGCCAGTTACCGTGTTCATCCTCAGCTCTCCCAGGAGGCAGCTCCATGGTAATATCAGAGATAAAGAGGTAGGTCAGTTAGATACATTTTAGGCAAGAAAAAAATGAACAGCAAAATCAGAACTAAACAAATAAAAAGGTACAAGGAATGTAGTTCGAAGACAAATTTCTAACTGTAGGAACTAGCAGGCCCTCTGAACCTTGATTCCCTTGCCTGAAAAGTAAGAGCCAATGGGAGCAGAGAGCTAGACAATCTTGACACTTCCCAGTAAGTCCTCATAACAGGTTTCATTTAATTAAGAGCTATTACTAATTTACTAAAGATGATGCAATATACATTCCAACATACACAGATGCCAAAGCAGCTGGCTGTTTTGAATGTGTCTTGTTTTATATTCAGGAGAAATCCACGTAAGAGAAAAAATGACACCTCCTATTTTCACTGTTGTCATTTTAAATATTATTAAATCAATCATACAATCGCTTCGCATATATTTTCTCATTCAGTCTTCAAATATCCATATAAGATCAAAGTTGGGAAGGACCTTAAAAAACGACCCACCTCAACACTTCCAATTCACAGGAGGAGAAGCTAGGGCCAGAGTAAGGAGGTGGCCACTCCAGGAGCCCACCACGAGTGGCAGGCAATCCAGAGCTCCAGTCCAGCGCTTGCTCCTCTGGACCCAGTTGTCGCCACTTTGACAGAGAATAATGGGACTTGTTGGGCAGGGAGACATTTCTTTGGTCACACAACCAGCTTTGGAGCAAAACACCAAGTTCCATACCCAGGTCTCTAAACACTTGCTTCAAAGCTCTCAGAGTCCCACCAGACAGCAAAAGGAAATTACATTAGAAAAATGGAGCATAATCAAGATGAACACAGCAAAGCAGTGAGTTCCCTGAGAACTCATGGTTCTCTGAGAGCCTAGTGATTTTCAAGGACATTAGAATTCTCAAAGCTGCCCTGGCTAGTGTGGCTCAGTTGGTTGGGCATCGTCCCGCAAAGCAAAAGGTTGCTGGTTCGATTCCTGGTCAGGGCAAAAGCCTGGGTTGCAGGCCAGGTCCCAGGTGGGGGCCTCTGGAAGAAGCAACAGATTGATGTTTCTCTCTCATGTTGATATTTCTCTCCCTCTTTCTCTCCCTCCTTTCCCTCCTCTCTGAAAATAAATAAATAAAATCTTTTTTTAAAAGATTTTTCAAAGCCATTCCACTGAAATGAGAGAAAGGCATAATTTCAAATTTCAAATTTGCTGAGGAATAAGGTATTTGCAGCACTGGACCTGTGGACAATGCAATCACCCAGAAAACAAATGGCAGCCCCCTCCCTCAAGGCCCAGAGAACCTGAGCTTCTCCATGCAGAGAGAGATACAAATCAGAACGGTTTCTCCAAATCAGAACAGCCACCAGGGATATGGGTGAAGGGCAAGGCTCTCCACCTTGGCCCTAGGGCAATCTCTCACTTGCCAGCTTCCCTACCAGCACAAAGGAGAGTGGTCTCCCTTTTCCATAGTCAGCTTCTCTCTTAATATTTTTTCTTCTTTTCCATAAAGAGAACAAGCAGCTTTGCTAAAGAACCGCTGTGAAATGATTGAAGTTCCCATGCAAACAAACCATTAGCATAGTTCAAATGCAATTTAAATTACCAGTTGTTAAAGTGCTCCTCAATTTCGCAGTAAGTTTCCAAGGAGAATTAAATGCTATATACTATTTAATTGGTTGTTTTCTATTTTTTAACATCCATTTATCCCCCCTACCACTCTTATATTTCAGAAGTGTCTATAAAAGCTTCCCTTTAAAAAATTATACATTGTTGAATAGATTAAATCTAGAGATTGAAAAGTATCAGAGAAACAGCTGCATAATTATGCACCTCAGCAACATTGATGGTTTTGACACCATAAAACATGCAAAATTTTTAAATCTTAGGAGTCATCTCATAGCGCTGTCATTTTTCACAAATGAAGACAGTGAGACCCCAACAGGGAAAGGAAGGGTTGACTCCACATCCTCTCATTGGTCAGTGGCAAGACCATGAACTCCCAGCCCTGCGCTTCCTCTTCCCACCACCACGTGGTTGGAGCAGATGATTGGAAATACTCAATGAATTTTCCCCCTGTAATTTTGTAGAAGAAAATATGAAGTCTTCTTCAAACACATGCCTGACCTCAAAAGCAGAGATGGGCAAAGGCAAATTATGTCCCCAAAGGGAGAAAAAGGAAGTAAAGGCTGATGAATGAGTACAGTCAAGGAAGTCTGAAATGAGCAGATTCTTGGCAGGAGAAGTCCAGACACTCATCTAGGTTCATTAATCAATTTCTCAGGCTTCAAGACTGATGAGTCCCACTGCCCTATCTAGCCTGGAAAGAGGGCCTGCCCCGGAACCAGAGGATAAAGGATCAACAAAGTAAAGGAAGGTCTTGTCACTTCTGTAAATGGAAAGGATTTCTGGAGGCCATCGTGGGTACAGGATGAAGTTCATGGCTTGATATTGGACTTGTGTAAGTTATTCACCCTCTCTGAGCTCAAGCTTCCCTGTCTGCCAGATGGGGCTAATCCCACCTACTCATCAGAGGAGTACATAATCCTGCCCTGGGATTCCATGCCGAGCATACGAGCATACGCAGCACAAAGCCAGCATGAAGTCTGCATTAATTAAGGTTCACCCCTTGACTGCCAAAGTTTCTATAATGTCTCAAAGCTAATTATAGGGACTATACCTGAGTCTTACAAGCCATGAATATCCCCTAAGTCTGTTAGATGCTATAAGTACCCTAACTATAAATTCACTAATTTTGTCATACAAGAAACAAAATAAAACATGTGCATAAAAACTTAAAACACCCAAGCATTTTCCTTCAAAGGCAAACATTTTTGGAACTCCTGTTTAAAAATGGCCTTCAAACCCAATATATAAACCACACAGCAGTAAAAAATCCCAATTTAATGTCCAAAACCTCATTTAACCTTTCCATTAACCCTATGAGAAAGATTTCCCAATTATCCATTAAGGAAACAGAGGGTCAGGGAGGTTAGGTAAGGTTTCAGGGCTAGGAAGTGGTAAAGCCAGGACTTGAACCTGGGTCTTCTAAATCAAGCTCCAAGACACAGGTTTTATTACTGTGCACTTATAACTGTACTGTGGACACAGCTATTCTGCTAGAGGCAGAGATATACCCATTAAAAAACTCTTCTGCTATTTTCATATTTCAGGGGCTTTGAGATTAAAAAAATAAAAGTTGAATGTTCAAACTTAAAAAAAATGTTCACATTAGAAGCAAATAGATACTTCTCGAATTCCACCTTCCTGTTATGTTCTTAAGAGATATAAGCTCAGAGTCCTGGCTCGAAGCAGACATCTGCTGGGTATATAGGAAACAGACTTAAGAAAAGTTAGCATTGAGATGATATCAGGCCAATTCAAAGAAAGAATTCAAATGGCTGAGCTCAGGCTCAAACAAATACTGAAAACCCTTGTGTGAGCTTCTGAACACCCTTCAGATGCAACTGTTAGCTAACAGGATGTCATGTGCCCCGTATTCAGGGGTGCACAAAGCAGACACTTGCTATTACCTCCTGTCCTTAGTAGGGCATAGTGTCTGGACCTAGCAGGTGTAGGTACTTACTTAGACATGCCTTGAGCTCGCAAAGAGCTCATAACCTCACTGGGGACATGCTCGAATACCCAAAACAGAAAGAAAAGAGTTCAAATCACAACAAATGCATGCCGTGTTGCTCCCAGGGTCTGGAAGAGCCTTGCAGATGACTTCTAAACTGAGCCTGAACACCCAAGAGGATTCCACAGAAGCGGGCGAGGAAATAGGCCCAGGGAACATGGTGTGCTAAGGCCTTGAGAAGGATGAATTCGGGGTATTCTGGGGGAAAGTGACTAACGTGATGAGGCCAGCGGCAGAGCACGTGGTGGGACGCAGTAGGAGCGCAGTGAGGCTGGAAAGGAATGCTGTGGCCAGGACATGGAGACCCTGTGCGCCAGGTTAAAACACTTAGATCCTGAGACTCGTGGGTACTGCACTTTGAGAAATGAATGACTCAAGAGAAAGTGAAATGGTAGCACTATCCTTGTAAGACCCGAATTGCCTTTCCACAGCCAGGTTTCGAGCATAGCAACTGATAGGAGTGTCTAAAAGACAGCTTCCTCTGAAGAGCCCCACCCACAGAGAAGTCAGAAGAGTAGGTAGCTCTCAGAGTTATCCCAAACCCACAACTCCATGGATACCCTTTCCTCCAGTCTGGAGGTCTCACCTGTGGAAGACCCAGGAAAGAAACTAGGTGTCACGTTCCAAGCAGGATTTCCGCTCTACTTCAGGAAAATGCCAGCAGTGCCCAACTTGGTCAATCAGAAGAACAGGCTGCACCCAGGCTCTAGCCTCTTTCCCGTCACTGAAGAAGCAGGAGCCAGAGGCCTGTCCAGCATGTACTGTGTGTGCCCAGCACTCCACCACTCAGAGCTCCCACCCAGGCCTGGCACCGTGTGACTGGAACCTTCAACTAGCAATGGGCCTGCCCTAATGTCACCAGTTCAGTTGTATAGAATCCCTTCCCTTCAAGGAGCCTTGGTAGCAGGTCCCCTATGCCAAAGACGCTGGCAAGATGTGACTCCCTTCCTGCCCTGAGGGAGCTTCCCATCTGGAAGGAGATAAGATACCAACATAATAGGAGATGGCAAGTGCCTCAGAAGAAGGGCAGGTGACAATACAAATCCTCTTCACACCCCTATGACCTGGTGATTACTTACACCCATTTGACAGATGAGGAAACTTGGGCCCAATTACATTAACTACCCTGACAGACCTCACAACTAGGAAGTATTACAGCCAAACTTTGCACCCAGATCCTATGCTCCTAAGCACAATAGATTCTCCATTTCCTCAGAGCCTACTGTGAAGTGAGTTGGCAGAAGAGAGAACAGAGAGATCACTTCTAGTGTAGGGGAGTGTAAGTGGTGGGGCGCATGGGTGGTGGGGCGCATGGATGGTGGGGAGCAGATGATCAGGGAATACTTCTTTCAGAAAGTGTCATCTGTGCAGAGGTTTATAAGGGCAGCAGGAGGATGAAATGGGGGAGGTCCTCTCAGGCTAAAGGAACAGCATGAGCTAAAGCACGAAGGTGAGAAAATGCAGGGTATTGTGAGGAAGGGCTGGGAATGGGGGTGACTTAGGGATGAAGGAGCAGGAACGTCAAGGAAGCTCATGGAAGACACAGATTGTCGTCCAGTTATGATGAGGCTTGGGTTCCAGGGGAAAGAGTTTTTTTTTTTTTTTTTAATGCCAAAAATACTAGAAAAATGTTATAAATGAAAAAAATTAACAAACGTATAGTCAGGGACATACAGCTGAATATACTAGGAAAATAATGAATATTTCCAAGTAGAAATGTGGCATGGTTTCACCTTCACTTGGGATTCCGGACTCCAGTGCTATGGCTATGTATTGACCTTTCAGAACCTGGGCCAAAATCAAGAAGAGTAGGCCTTCAGGTCCTTTCAGGTCAAAGTACAGAGGGACGTTATTCTCTGGCAATGACTTTGGGAGTTAGGACTTCTATATCTAGTTCATACATCCTGATCTTCTTGAAAAGAGTCCCTATAGGTCATTAAATGAATTCCAGGCGCTAACTGGAGCAGAGGTGCCCCTAGTTGGTGACCAGAGCATAAAGAACAGGGTGAGAGCCACAGTATCAAAAGCCCTGCACTTGATTCTTGGGTTCTCCACAAATTAGCTCTTCAATCCTGAGCAAGCCATTTCCTTTTAACAAAGGCACAGTTTCCCCATTTGTAAAGTGGAAACAATCATACTTACATAGCTAGGTCCTTGTGGGAATTAACAATTTACTTGTGAGATCAAATATAAGGATATATGTTTCTACACGCAGGCTGACGTGTGTAGAATAGGTGCTCCCCTGAAAGCCACCGTGTTAATAGGGGTAGCAGAAAAACTGCCTAATCCTCCTGGTGAAGTAGCTAAATCTGGAGTTGTCAACAATTTTTCCCCCTGTTGAAAATTGAGCTGTATTCCCCAGGCAAGTCATTACATCTTTTTGTGCCAAATTGTTTTCATCTTTTAAATGACCCAGTAATCCCACTTTGGGCAATATACAACAGGGAATAATCCAAAAGGAAAAAAGAAGGCAATTTGTTCGTAGATGTTATTCGTAGTGCTATTTCTAGCTCTTTATATATCCCTCTATTATAGCACTTATCTCACTGTGCTGTAATTATCCACTCCCCTTCCAAACGCCTCCAAATTATCTTTGAATCAATCCCCAGCACCTAGCACAATGCCTGGAATACAGTAAGAACTCGATAAATGTTTGTTGACTAAGTGAATGAAAGAAAAATTTTAGAAAAAATCGAATGAGCAAAAAAAAAAAAAAACCAACACTGTTTTTAAGAGATGATATTAAAGAATCTTAAAAAAAAAAAACACTGGTATCTGTAGACTGCAAACTTTTGAAGAGGAATGTGTGAAGAAGCCTCAGGAGTGAATCTCAGATGATTTCATTTCTGATCTCTGAGCATTGCCAGGCTTGGGCCGAGTGTAGTACAAGATCACGAGACCCCCAGGGGCGTGAGGTTACCTGAGAGTACTACCTTACATGGACTAAATCACCTAACTTCTCTGAAACCATTTTATCCTCAGAAAGGTGGAGCATTTACGGGAAAGCCTAGAACATTAAAAGGAATTGCAGGAAGCCAGCAAGGGCCAGCAAGTGTAAATTCACATGTAAATGAAAGAAGAGGGCTGGGAGGTGCCCTTGGACCAGAGTCTTCCCGCAGAGGTGAGGCTTTGAAGCCCCAGCTCTTTCTGGACTCCCACTAAGCCTTCCAGACCCACCTTATAGGGCAGGATGGTTCAATGAAGCCTCCTCACCAGGGAGCTTACTGGAGGCAAGAATCTCTACAAGAACAGACAACACATCAAGGAAAAACACTGAGTTAAATATGGCCCATAAAGTCAACATCGCTCTGAATGTTCTGTATTCTTGGTGGGAAAGAATGCTTTATACAAATACCCAGGGGAAGCAAAGGAAGTGGCTTGTTCTACAGGGCTTATTTGGGGGCATTCCAGCAGCTCTTAGCCAGGAAGTCAGAGGCAGGAAGCCACTGCCCTCCATTCACTGGCCAGAAGATCAAGGTTAGAAACCAAAGCAGGGAGCACACAGACTCCTTAGTCCAGATCAGCTGCAATCTGTGCCCCCTCGCCACCCACTGTACATGTTTTCACCTGTGTCAGGGTCTCCCAGAGTCCTGTCCATTGAGCCTGACACTCTCTGAAGGATACTGCACTTGGCATTCAGTAGCATACACAACCCCTCCAATACATGTCATGAACCCGTCCACTGCTCTCTGGCCCCACTCGTACAGCCCTAATCTAAATAACCGTCACCTCCCACCTGAATGATTGCAAGAGTCTCCTCCTCACCCTCTTGCTTCTACTCTTGTCCCCTTCTTGCAATCTATTTCCCACCCTCGATGGAAGCCAGAACCATGCTGGTGAAAGACAACTCAGATGCTTCCCATCACACTTAGACTCAGGGCCCCACCTTCACTCTAGCTTAGGAACACCACCCAGCCCTCCTCACTCTTGTCTCAGGCTCTCTCCCCTGGAGCCCATGGCCTTCCAGCACACTGGGCTCCTTCTGTTCCCCAGACACAAACCTAGTCTCACTTCACGCCCTTGCATGGACCGTGCCCTCTGCGTGCAATGCTCTTCTCCTGACTTTTACATGACTGCCTTCTTGTCATTCAGATCTCGGCTTAAACAATCACCCCCAGAGCCCTTCCTCCATTCACTCCGTCAGAGTGAATCCTCTGAAGTGTTACTTAATCATTCTCTCCTGTTTATGTGTTCATTTAATATCCGCCTCCTCCGCATACCCCGACTGGAATGCAAGCTCCAAGGGATCATTGTTGCCTGTGTCTTTTTCTTCACTCTAAATCCAGTGCTGGATCAGCGCCCAGAACAGTACAAGGCACATGAGTGGGAACCCAATAAAGATTTAATAAAATTAGACAAATACATGCCCCTGATGAAAGAAACCTTACAGACTGCTGAAGGGTAAGTAGCCCAGAACTGTGGCTAACCCCCTGGGCTCCAGAGCAGGACATGGGTCACTAATGCTGGTGCTCGGGAGCTGTAAGAGTTTGGGCAAGTTTCCCCACTTCTCTAGGCCTTGCTTTTCTCAGGTAAAATGGAGATAACAGCACCTGGCTAGTGGGAGTGCCAGGAGATTTAAAAGTGATAAATCATGTATTGTGCCTAGCATAGGATTCAGCAAAGTAGTGTTTGCCTCTGTCACCAATAACCCCATCTTCCAGGTGGGAAAACCGAGACTCAGAAAGGAGCATGCATCATCACCAGAGTTAAACACTAGGTGAGCCCAGGCTGGTCTGGCCCAGTTGGTTGGGCATTGTCCCATAACCACAAGATTGCAGGTTTGATTCCCAGTCAGGGCACATGCCTATGCTGAGGGTTCAATCCCTGTCCAGGCGTGTACCATCCTGGTCTGGGCACGCACAGAGCGCAACCAATCAATGTTTCTTACATAGATGTTTCTCTCTCTCCCTTCCTCTCTTCCTTCCTCTTTCTAAAAAGCACTGAAAAATGTCATCAGGTGAGAATTTAAAAAAATAAAATAAACTAAACACTGACTGAGCAGCAGAGCCAGGTCAGAAACTCACATCTTCAATCTCTGTCCACAGACCAGCTGTTCCTTAGATATAACAACAAAAATACTTGATACCATGTCACTGATTTATATATGCGGCCTTGTTCCAGAAAGGATCTAAAGTACCTGACAAAAGATGCACATCGTTCATGACCCTTTTTTAAAGTGAAAAAAACTGGGGGAGGGAAGGTGGAAAAATAAGGTGAAGAAAAGGATTACAAAAAATAGGAGCCATAAGTCCTATATTCTCTGTTACAAACAGGCTTCACATTTGGCCCTGAGATCCCCAGAAGTCAAAACAAAACAGAGGAAAATACCTGCGGACATTCCTTTAGAACACTTGGCTATTGAAATGTCACCGCAACTTGTGAAAAGAGGTGCCACTATCCAGTTGAGAAGTGCACTGGTTTTTCACACTCTTGTCAGTTACAGCCCAGGACCTGCTTACTCCCAATCACCTTCACTCTGACAGCACACTACTGGGTTCAAATCCCAGCTCTGTTACTGACCATGTGCCTTTGGGCAATTTACTCATGGCCTCAAAGCCTCAGGTTCTTTCTTTATAAAATGGAGGTTAAAGAAATAATACCTAGCCCTGGCTGGTGTAGCTCAGTGGATTGAGTGCAGGCCTGCGAGCCAAGCGATTGCGGTTCGATTCCCAGTCAGGGCACATGCCTGGGTTGCAGGCCAGTTCCCAGCAGGGGACGCACGAGAGGCAACCATACACTGATTTTTCTCTCCCTCTCTCCTTCCCTTCCCCTCTAAAAATAAATAAAATCTTTAAAAAGAAAGAAATAATACCTAAAAGGGTAAAAAAAATGGGCTACGTACATACAAGAGAATATTATCCCTCCTTAAAAAGGAAGGGAATTCTGACACAGGCTACAACAGGAGGAACCTTGAGGATGTTATTCTAAGTGAAACAAGCCAGTCACTGAAGGCCCAGCACTGTGTGATTGCACTTACGGGAGATCCCCAGAAAGTCAGACCCAGGGAGAGAGAAGGTGGACCAGTGGACCAGTGGACCAGTGGACCAGTGGACTGGGCCCAGAGAGAGACTGAGGAGGCAATGCTTAAATAGGTACAGAGTCAGTTCTGCACGATGAGAAGCATTCTGGAGACTAGTTGCACATGAGACAGTATTAAACCCTGCTGAGCTGTACACCCTACTGAGATGGTACACAATGTGTATTTTACCAAAAGTAAAAATCAAATTTTTTTAAAAAGTATGTAGTAGTGACTCTATGATTTAAGTCTAGTGCCTAGCACCATGCTCGGTACCAGGAAGTAATGGATTTACATCAGTTCTCCTTATTCACAGGAATATTGTTCATACTGGTACCACCAACCCTAAACTCTAGTGCCCCTGTCCATCAGCACCACAGCAGAAAAACGTCCCAAGCCTTCATGCTTCCAGGCAGCCTCCTCTCATGCAGGAGCATGGCCTCACCCAGCCACAGGCCCCGTGGAGGAGAAGACAGGTTGCATACAGCCTCTCCCCAGGGCTTCAGAGCAGCTTAGAAAGCTGCATCCCTTCTCTTCAACAGTGACCTGAACAAACACAGGCCTCAGAGTACTTCCCCTACTCTACTAAAGCCTGCCACCCAATGCCACTGGCATCAAAGTGCTTCGCTAAAACGCAGCTCATCATCTTCCCTATATTGGAGTAAGTGACCCCCCAAGTCGATCAGAAACTGAACTGACCACAAAGAGTTACTCATTACGGCATCTGGTGGGCTGTACTAGAGTGGTGCCCTCCTGGTCTCTGTCAGATGTCGGCATTGCATCAAAATGGCTAAAAAAGAAGTGTGTGTGTGTGTGTGTGTGTGTGTGTGTGTATAAAATCTACTCAGAATCAGAGCTCACCTTTGAATGGGAGGGAGAAATACTCCAGAATTCTTACAGCTTCAAGAAGAGCGGCAGAGGCTTAGATGGACAGACCTGCTCAATTTCTTTCAAGGCCTGTTCAGTTTCCACTGCCTGGGGTAGAACCGAAATGCAGGGCTCCACTCTTCAGTCCTGCCTTTCGGACAAGCTATGGTCCCCTTTCAGAAAAGGAGAAGACACAGGCAGCGAAGCAGATCAGAAGGCAGCAGCTCACATTCAAACAACATTCACATGATCAAAACCAGAAAAAGATAAGTAGAAACCAAAGAAGCAGGAAAAAGTAACATTTTAAAAAACAAATTCAGGCAGCTAAGCCCATGTAACATGACTGAAAGAGGTCTGAACTGGGAGGACGTGGTTCTAGTTCTCGATTTCTCACCAAGAAGATCAGTAAATGTGGGCAACTCTGGCATCTCTGAGTCTCAATTTCCTCATCTGCAAAATGGGCATGTTTTCTGCCTATGCCTGAAGAAACAGCTTTTCTGTAGTGGAAGGAAGAATGAACACAGAGTGAGAAGATCTGGTGCCACGTACCTACAAGGCAAGTTAGCTGGGCTCTCTGGGCCTCCACTGCCCACTGTCATGCTGTAAAATGAGACAGGTCAACTGAATAATGTCTAAGGGTCCTTCCACCTCTGCCAGTCCATCAAAAAGACACAGATGTCCTCCTGTCTACCAGGTGTTTTCCCAAACTGTGGATGGTATGCAAATGCTATATAGCAACATTCTGCATACTCTAAAATCCCACCATAGCTCTGTCTTTCAAGCTAAAACTATCCCTGCCCAAGCAACCCCAAACACCCCTTCTGTCTTGTTGCTTTAGCCCTAGCAATCAGACGACAACAGTCCCAAATTATCTTTCCGCCTAGTTCAAGTTAGGCCTCAGGTGGGAGAAAATATCTCTCTCATTTTTCTACACAGGAATAGCATGTTTCCTCCCAGAGCCTGGCTCTAAATCCCACTGTGAGGAGTAATCCCCTGGGAAAGCAGCTGTCCACACCCCAGTGCTCCCAGCAACAAGCCCCATCACCGGCCAAGCAAGCCAGCTGTCAGGGCTGCAAACTCAGGGTCTGGGAGCAGAAATGCCATTCGCTCTGGCAAAAAATGAGGTACTCACGCGACGTCAGGCCCCACAGGCAGCTGGCCCTCCGCTGGCTCTCACTCCCTCGCACACACCCCGAGTCCCACTGCAAGGAGGTGATCCCAAGGCCAGAGGGAAAGAGCACTGAGACATGCTCTCCTCAGCTTCCAGAACTAGGGGCAAAGGAATGGAGGGGAGGGATGCAGGCGGAGGGGGGAGGGGCACGACTTTGTTTCTGGAAACAAGAATTCAAATCCTGCTTCTCCTAAACCCTGAGTCACCTCCTTCTCTTCCAATAGATCAGTGTGGTGGGTAAACATTTCCATATATGGGGAAGCAGGCTGGAGGATGTCAGAAAAATCACCCTTCTGTCCTCTGGCACTTGAAGAAATGCCCCACTTAAGACAGAATTCCTTACAGGGAGTAAATGATTAACCCCCAAAGAAGTGGAGTCTGCACCGTTCCACAGGCTGCCCCGCCCAGACAAGGAAAGGACTGGCTGGAAAGTCTGTAAGTTCACCTTAGGAATGAGGTCATCCGGAATATAACTACAGGTAGGAAGTCAACCTATTAATTCAGGGTAAGGGGAGCTATTTGGGGGGATTCATCTATAAAGGTCACCCAGAATCCAGTGTGCACTTTTTTTAATGACATGAGTCTTAAAACAGTCCCTACTCTTGGACCTCAATTCCCAATTCCCTTGGGCAGAGATTCCTCCTAAAAACTTAGTTTTGCATGAGTTCTTCATAGGACAGACACCAGGCAGGAAGACCCAGAATAAAACCAGACTCTCAGAGAACACTGGGTGGGGGTGGGGTGGGGGAAATAGGAGGGTGGAATACCCAATTTAATTTGTAAGATTAATTTCAATCTTAAGTTCCTGAGTAGTGCTCAATGACTAAATTGGACCGGTGAAGTCAGTCAGGAATGAATCTGGTCTAAAATAACTCCAGACTAATTTAGAAAAGGAGAAAGGAGAGAGAGAGACGAAATGCCGGGGGAAATGGCAGTATGGGTAAGAGGGGTTGGCTCAGAGAAGGGAAGCCATACCTTGGCTTCCCCGTGGTTCTATTTCTTAGGGTGATCTCGTTCTACTACTGGCTGTAAAGGCTTTCATAGTCAGATGGGCCAGTTTAGAATTACTGACCACTTCCTGGCCCTTGGGCCCACACCAGGAGGTTGCTTGTTCTCATCCACAGAGAATCTTCTAGCAATAAACAGCACTGGTCAGGGCATAAGGGGACCCAAGCTCTAAGCCCAGATGAATCACTCCTTAAAATCTGGGACAAATCAGTTCTCCTCTTGTAGCTTACATTGTCTTACCTACAAATTGGGTAGCTATCCCAAAACCGTCCAGCAATGTGCTCTAAAAGCAGCCCCCATCTTGTTCTGGACGAATAGTCATGACATGTTTATTTGGATTACTCATTGTTGCAAGCATGTCACCAGTACCTGACAAACTGTGAACATTGCTTATTTATGGCATGCTTCATCAATGAACACAAATAAAACTGACTATTAAATAAGATAAGGAAACAGGATCAGAGAACCTACCCCTGCACTCCAGAACCAGAGCTCAGTACAGAATTCTCATACCGCAGTATCCCAGGGGGTCCCAGAGGCAGGCCTCAAGAGGGTAAAGAGAGGGTCCTCACACGTAACTCAGAAGACTAGACCAGCCATCAGAATTAGTGGTGCTATAGAAAGATGGTCATCTTGTCAGGAGTTTAAAGTCCCTTCCAATATTGCAACAGGTACACTTTAGCCTTTTATGCAGTGATATTCCATGAAAAACAGCTTCCCGCGGATGGCCTAGGAATTCTGGAAAACCCAGGACCAAGGAGGGAGCTACAGGGATAGTTACGAAAAGCAGAATGATAGTCTTTATCTCCCCTCCATTTTGCAAGTAGCATTTAGAGATCAGTTTTCAAATCCACAAAGGGGCTCTTCATTCCTTAATGTATGTGTGCTCTCTCCCTCTTGACCACCGAAAACCACTGGATCAGGGATTTCAAGAGGAGAAAAACCACGAAGGCCACTGAGCCACTGTTCCTACACCCCGTCAGTGAATCCCTCCACGGTAGCCCTGAGGTCTCCAGCGAGATGAAGATCATCTCCTGAAGCTGCAACTTCCATCTTTCCAACAGAAAGTTCTTCCTTATATGGAAACAAAGTCTGGCTCCCTATGAGCCCTCTAAGATCTCATCCCTCAGTTACTCTGCCTGTTTCCCGACCGCATCACATTGCTAGCTCCTAATGCATTTGTTGCCAACTTGAAGTCCACCCTTTTTCAGTTTTCCAGTAAGTGTTACTGCTAAGCATCCTGTTCTGCATATACCCTTCTGGCCTTACGGATTCACAAGATGTATCCTATGAAATCCCAGTCACTGAGAAATGGGAGAAATGAGGCCTTCCGGACCAGTTCCTCCCCTACCTCTACCTCACCACCAGGCCACATCCCCATCCTTTGTGGACAAAGCTCAGGAACGCACAACCCATTCCCAGCTCCCCACTCCTGCTCTCCAGTCCTGCCAGTCCTAAAGCTGTCTCCAGAATACAAGACTGTTCCAAGGCACACGAAGACGGAGCTCTGTGGAATGAGAGGGCCTTTCTGACACGAGTGTTGTCAGCGGCCTGCAGGCAGGACCGCAGGTATTCTAGCCTTGGCATCTTTACAAAAAGTGGGGGAATGTTCTTTTCTGCCACAGTTCTGATGGCACTATTTGGATATAAGGTACAAGTAACAGTGATGCCTCACATTAGAGACATGCTTTACCGGTTGGTAAATGCTCTCCCAGATAGTCTCATTTAATCCCTGTGACAATTACCCCTGGAGGTAGCCTCACACCTAATTTAATGAGAGGAATAGTGTGGCTCAGAGAGGTTAAGGATACTCCCGCGGTCACAGCAAGAGTAAGTAGTAGAAAGAACACTGGTTTAGAAGTTCGACTGCTTGAGATTCCAGGTGCAATTCTGCTAGCTGTATGACCTCCAAACAAATGTTTAACTTTCCAAACCTTGGTTTCTACACCTGAAAATTAGAGATTAAAAGAGACACTCTGTCTGCCTCTCAGAGCAGTTATGAGGATCAAATGAGATAATGTGAGTGAAAGCCCTCTGAAAGACCAGGAAGGCGTGCAAACGTGTAGGGGATCATGGTGTGATTACTTGTAAATGACTGTGCATTCCATTACAAACTCAGAGAGCAGTGAGGTCATCCTCAAGACAAGGAAACATGAAGGCTCTGGGAATTGAAGAGTAATAATCTGATGCTCTACGGGGTTATTTCTATATACTACTTACTGTTGAAGTTGAAGGTCGCAGGGACTGACACATTTTTAACTGCAGAGTCACGTCTGTCTACAGGAATGCTCAAGGCAGACTCTCCCTTTTCAGCCCCAAGCAAATGCCAGGCCAAAAGGAGATAATAGAGATGGACGTTTGGAAGACGTGCCCCCCTCCTTGCACCGCCCCAGAGTCTTAGTTGCAGAAATGTGACCTGCAATGTTTCCCTTGGAGAAGCTGTTAGAAACACAGGCTCCAGTCTCTCTGCAATACGCCCGTGGGGAAATACGCAAACAGTAAGAAGCTATTTACCAGAGAGCACTAAGCAAGCTCCCAAGCATGAATTATCAAGGGCACAGGATATTTCAAGTTGCAGATAGCAAAAAGTCAGAAATTTCAATCCATTAAAAACCTCCCAGCTATTCCTTAAGATCTGAGACAAAATCTTAAGGCAGCAAAGAGGCCCGTTTACATACCAGAGGTCCGGCTGCAGGTCACCTGGGAGCCAGAGGGCCCCCAAGAAGCTCTGAGAGTAAGGAACCAGCCTGGCTTCCTCCAGTCCTCTCCCCAAACGATAATAATCAGGATGCTCTTCAATTTCTGCAAAGATCCAAGTCATCGATGTCATTATGGAGGGGCTGGATTTTCCCCAGAAATCCATTCCCAAGGCAGATGAACACTCAACTCAGTGACGATTGTTTGCCGATTTGCATTTTATCATCGGTTTCCTTGTGCTTAACGCTGGAGAAAAGCACTAAATTAATTTGTGACACAGGTGTGTGAGCACTCGTGGGAGAGGTGGACAGTTGGGTGGAAACAAACGGAGATAACTTAGAAGAGGGAACTGAAGCCACAGGCCCCGGCTGTCGCAGGCCCAGGTGGTGAAAGTAGAATGCTTTGTTGAGAAGCAAAGCTCTAATCACACCATTGATCAGTTTAAAAAATAGTCTCTCTGGCTCCTCACTGCCAAATAATAACAATAACAACTATAATTTAATGAGTGTTTACTCTGTGCCGAGCATTGTACTGGCAGCAGTTTGCACACATTATGTTATTTATCCCATCAACAACCCGGCGGGCTGGCCAGCCTCGGTCCCACATGACAGATGAGGAAAGGAAGACTTAAAGGATAAGTAAGCTGTGCCCATCCCAGAGACAGTAAGTGGAAAGTCACAGGGCAAGCAGCCCCTTACAATGCTGTCCAATATCAACCTTTCCCGTTGCCTAGCCTTTCCCTATTCCATGTCTTTGAGATGAAATCATCCTCGCAAAACTATCGCAGGTGATCATCATGTATAGCAAACATAAACTATCTCCAAAAATACTTGACAAAAGTCCTTACTTGTTTCTGTCTCCTCACCAGTCCCCTGACGTCAGGAACCTTGCCTGAGCTCTTGCCACCGTGTACATAGGGAACACTCAACGTCACAGGTATTCAGTGAGATAATGTGTCTGAAGGCCAGGCCCGGGAACTAATCTCAGTGAGGTTCCCAAGGTCCACAGCCAAGCTGAAAGATACAGGTCAAGTATCGTGTACGTGGGGCAGCTGGAAGCTTCCGACAGAAGCTTCTCAGAGGCTGCCCGACCTTTGAACTTGCAGCCAGGTGCTCCAGAGGCCTCAGAGTGAGGTAGACAGAAAGCATGTCTCCTTGAAAAAGAGGGAAAAGTCCAAGACCCCTGGCAAATGGTGACTTTTGCTTAGCCACCTTTTCTCTCAGACTTAGTAAAAAGCTAACCAGGGTAGCCCAGTGGGTCTCAAACTTTCCTTTCTCTAACAGCAGCACTTCCCAGTCTGCAAAGTCAGTAACAGCCGAACAGCTCCGCCTGACTCCAGAGCTTCCCTGTCCTCCCCTTCTCTCACCACTTGTCACCTCCAATCCCCCTACCGACCACCCACCCCAACCCCAAGCCCACTCCTGCCGTCTCTCAGGCTCAGGGGAGCACCGCCTGAAGACCACCAGCCGCCTGGGCTCTTCATAGTACCTTCCGGCTCTGATTCCTATAGCCTCTGAGCTCTGAGACGTACCTCCCCCATAGGCAGTTCCGCATGCTCACCAGTGAGACAGGCCCTAAGTGGTGTAACGGGGAAGAAAGAATTCCCAATGTGGGAAACTTGGACTATAGTCTATGTAGGATCTGTGTTCCCAAGTAAGTTATTAAACCTCGCTAAGCCTCAGTTTTTCTCACTGGTGAACTGGGGAATAATAGTGTTATCAACCAGATTAGGTGTTTATGAGAATCAATTAATTTAATATGCATGTAAGATAAGCTGCTTAGCAGAATGCTACAGTAAATACTGTGTTATGATCACGTCACCT
>PVKM010025182.1:0-20036 GCA_004027735.1 Carollia perspicillata
GCGACCCTCGGCCGGCCCCGAGGTTCACGCGCGCCTTTTAGACACTTTAGATCACACATCTCAGTACAGTACACAATACATTTCTTAGTTTGAATATGTGTCATCATGTGATAAACCACATTGCAAATAGTTTGTTTTCTTATAAAATATCATTATCAAGATGTTATTTTATACTTTTCAGTTTCTGAAAATGGCCGTCTGTTAGCAGCTCTTCAACAATCTCTTCATTACTCACTTGCACTCATGCAAGAGCACAGAGATTATGTGGGTTCATGATGACTACTGAAAACTATGAAATTTAAATCTACTTTAACTTTATTTTAAAGTATATTTTATTGATCATGCTATCACAGTTTTCCCAATTTTTCCTCCTTTATCCTCCCTCTGCCCTGTACCCCAAACCCTCCAGCACCCCCCACCTTAGTTCATGTCCACGGGTTGTACATATAAGTTCTTAGAGTTCTCTGTTTCCTATACCATTTTTGACATCTCCCCATTTGTTTTATGCCTACCAACTATGCTTCTTTTTTGCTCTGCATTTCCCCCCAACTCATTCCTTCCCTCTCCCCACTGAAATCCCTCTGTGTGATGTCCATTTCTCTGATTCTGTTCCTGTTCTAGTTGTTTCCTTAGTTTTTGTTTTCATTGTTTTTCTTTTCTTTTAGGTTCATTTGTTGATAATTGTGAGTTTGCTGTCCTTTTATTGTTTATACTTTTGATTTTCTTCTTTTTCTTAGATAAGTCTCTTTAACATTTCATATAATAAGGGCTTGATGATGATGAACTTGACCTTATCTGGGAAGCACTTTATCCACCCTTTTATTCTAAATGATAACTTTGCTTGACAGAGTAATCTTGGATGTAGGTCCTTGCCTTTCATGACTTCAAATATTTCTTTCCAGCCCCTTCTTGCTTGCAAAGTTTCCTTTCAGAAATCATCTGATAGCCTTATGGGAACTCCTTTGTAGGTAACTCTCTCCTTTCCTCTTGCTGCTTTTAAGATTTTCTCTTTATCTTTAATCTTGGGTAATGTAATTATGATGTGCCTTGGTGTGTTCCTCCTTGGGTCCAACTTCTTTGGGACTTCTTTGGACATCCTGGAAGTCTATTTCCTTTGCCAGATTGGGGAAGTTTTCCTTCATTGTTTGTTCAAATAAGTTTTCAATTTTTTGCTCTTGTCCCTCTCCTTCTTGCACCCCTCTAATCCGGATATTGGTTTCAGGTTGTCCCAGAGATTCCTCAGCCTCTCTTCATTTTTTTTTGGATTCTTGTTTCTTCATTCTGTTCCAGTTGGATGTTTATTTCTTCCTTTAGTTCCAAGTCATTGATTTGAGTCATGGTTTTCTTCCTGTCACTGTTGGCTCCCTGAATATTTTGCTTTACTTCATTTTGGGTATCTTTCATTTGTTCTTTCATTTTCAGCCAACCTCGATCAATTCTGTGACCATTTTGATTACCAGAGCTTTAAATTCTCCATCAGACAGGTTGACTATCTCCTCATCCCTTAGCTCTCTTTATGAAGTTTTGCTCTGTTCTTTCATTTGGGCCATATTTCTTTGTCTCTACACACCTATTAAGTTGTAAGAGGGTGGGATCTTAGGTATTCACCATGGCAGGGCAACTCTCTTTGCTGGGCTGAGGCACTGCCTTTGGGGGAGGGGCCAGAGAAAGAACAATGCAGCTCCCCTGATCATCTCTAGCCCCATTTTCCAATGATCTCCTGTGAGACCCAGAGTTTCTCCCACTGTGGCAACCACCCTAGTCCACAGTCAGCTCTGAGTTTCAGTTTTCTGTTGTCAGCCCCACCCACGAAGTCCACTGCCTCACTGCAGGTTCTCTGTCTGTGGCCTTACCAGTCTGGTTGCTCTGGTTGACCATTTCTTTAATTCCTTGTTTGTCAGAGTTCCAAGCAGTTTAATTTGCTGGCATTCTTGTTGTTTACTGATTTCAGATTGGTTGTTATCCTCCTTTTGGTTGTGTGAGGAAGTGAAGTGTTTCTACCTCTGCCTACATCTTGGCCAGAACCCAATCTATCTACTTTAACTTTAAACCAAGCACTGATTTCTGCTCTGTACACTCCCACAACTGAAAAATGAACCACAATGTGGAGTTTTAAAAAACAATAGTTCATTTCCTAAGCACTTCATCTTGTTCCTATCATAATACTTATCCACACTGAAACTCAATTTAAACCAAAACAAGAAGGTAAGTGTACCTGTAATTCTAAAATCAAAACAAGCAATAACACTCTGCCAATACTTACATGTTAGTCAATCCTGAAAGTCTGTCTCATTCTTCTAACCTAGGCTTGAAGTATCTGAAAATTTGACTGTCTATAAATCTTCCATTCAAGTTTAAGTATAACCAGCATTTTGAAGTACATTAACTTCTGTAGTCTAATGCAAGTTAACCCAAATATCAGTATCTGAATACTAAGTGTACCACAAGAGACGTCCAGTTTTACACAGGTACTAACAAATATCTTTCAAAACTACATTTACCAATATGTCTCACATCAAGTTTATTCATTCCTTTCATAGAAGATTTAGAATTCATGGTTACTACCTCTGCCAGGAGGGATTGCAAAAATCCTGCTTCATATGAATTCACCTCAAGAGGGCCAAAACCTTTCCCGATAAGCATTCAAGAATAAAAGCAGATTTGAAGCTGAAAGCACACTGTCATGGGCAAATTTCCCTGATAAATTTGAGACACTATAGATCACGCAGCTCTCAGTACAGTGTAAGATGCTTTTCTTAGTTTGAATATGTGTCTTCATGTAAAAAACTACTTTGCAAGTAGCTTGTTTTGTCATATAATGTCATTTTGAGAATGTTGTTTTACACATTTCAAGTTCTGTCAAAGGCAGTCTGTTAGCAGCACTTCAACAAAATCTTCATTACTACTTGTAATGTTTCAAGAACTCAGAGTTTATGTTGGTTCACAATGATTACTGGGGACAATGAATGTTAAACATAATTTAACTTTAAACCAAGCTCTGATTTCTGCTCTGTATAATCCTGCAACATCAAGTGAAACAAAATGTAGAATTAAAAAAAAAACAGTAGGGTGAAACATGTTCATTTCCTAAGCACTTCTTTTTGTGATCATTATATATATTGAAACTGAAATTTAATTTAAACTGAACTATGAATGTAAGTGTACCTGAAATTCTAAACTCATAACATGTAATAATGCTCCATAAATTCTTACCAGTTAGTCAATAGTCTAGGTCTGTCTCAGTCTTCTAACCTAGGCTCACACTAACTTAAAGATTCTCTGTATATAAAACTTCCCGTGCTCAAGTTTAAATATAACCAAAATTTTGAAATACACTAACTTCCATAGTTTACCACAAGTTAACCCTAATTATCAGAAAAGGAAGATAGTGGTGAAGTAGGTGGGAGCTGAAGCCACTTGCTCCTGCACCAAACTGGGACACCTAGCTGATCCTCTGAAAAGCAGAGGGAACAGTCAAGGGAGTCCCAGCTTATGTGAAGTTTGGAAGCCAAAGATTGCAGAGGATGTTGAAAACAGATGACAAGGAGATTGCATTTGGGTGGTAAGGCCACTAGGACCTGCTCAGGGACCAATGCTGCTTCGGTCCTGAGCCTGGCACTTGGCACTGGGGACAGCTGTTGCCACAGGAGCATTGGAGGAGAGCTGGATCGGTGATTGTAACTACGCAGCTTCCTCCCTTCCCAGAGCAGGGAAGGAAGTCTCACACCAGGAGAGACCTGGATGCTTAAAGTTGCTGAGGGGAATAAAGATGCAGTGGGAGATGCACAGAGGTGGTGTTCCCCAACTGGGACTGTGGTCAGCAGCTTGGACAGTACCAGAGAAACTGGGAAGCTGGGTGGCACCTGGAGAAGGGTGAAGAGTTGGGCAACAATGGACCCTGACCCACATAGTCTCCAGCCTGGTCAGAGAATTTGGCTGTGTGAAAAGCCAAGCACTTGTTAAGAAAAGCAAGAACAAACAGGAGGAATTTACTAAAAAAAGAAAGACTCTCAGCCACTGTTTAAGGAACTCTCACACAGTGGCTGGGCCAGAGAAGAGGGAGGAGGAGGGCTTCCATCTGTTCCAAATCAGGGTGCCTCATGGACTGATCAAAAGGAGCAGAAGGGACTCAGAGAGGTAGCAGTCCCCAGGGATACTTAATGTAATAGGGAACTGAACTGCCCTGAAGGAACTTTATGAGTGCAAGTGCACAGTGCTGAGCAAAGCAAAGAGGGAGGAAGAGTGCAAATTGCTCCCACTTGGTGCACCTCATGGATCAATCAAAAGGTGGCGTAAAGAGGTAGAGCAAATATAAAGGACACATGGGCAAAAACTGAGGGGGGTGCAAATGGGAGGGGGGTGGGGAGCACTGGGGGGGTGGAATGGGATGGGAGTAAAAGACAGAAAATTGTACTTGAAAAACAACTAAAATTTTAAAAAATGTTTTTAAAAAAGAGGTAGATTAAAGGTGTCAGCCTGGTGCATATGGTCAGTAGGGGTCATGCAGCACTGTGAGGGCTTAGGCGAAGGTTGGAAACCTGTGAATGTTGGAGCCCAGAAGGTGCCCCCAATGCAGAACCACAGGAAAGGAAAAATACAGAGCCTAGCACCCCTCTACCTGCAACATCCAGGAAGACCAGCAGAACCTAGTTGGTGAATTCAAAGTCTGTAGTAGGCCCTGTTTCTCTTTTTCTTTTTTCCCAAGTGTAAGACATTAACAGCTAAGAAACAATTCACTTTGCTATTCTTAGGAACTAACATTTTATTTTGCATGTTTTATTTCAAATTTTATTATTAATTTATTATTTTAATTTTTCTCACTTCCAGGTAATTTTCTTTGTTTCATTTCATTGTTTGACTGGTTTTCTTTGTTCTTCCTTTCATATAGCATATTAATTCCTCTTCCTTCACGTCACTTGTGTTGCTATAACACACTACCCTTGGTCTTTGAATTTTTATTCTTTTTATTCAAATCATATATTTCTTTTCACATTTTTGTTGTCCCCATTCCCATAAAGCCCACTTCCCTAATCTTGGTCCATTTTACTATTTTTCTGAGCTTTATTACTGTTGTGCTTAACTTCATTCTCTCACACACTACACCAAGTTTCTATCACTTACTCTCACTATATCCCACCATCTAACCTTGCATAAGTGCTCTGATTTCTGGAGTCAGCTCATATTATTTTTCCTCTCTAACAAGAGTTTTATCTCTTTTTCACCTTTAAAAAAAGGGGACTAGTTGGATGAAATATCGTGGTTATTCCTGTACTTATCCAAATGATCTCCTATCTGTTCTCCACATGTCGGTATTTTAAATCCCATAGAATACTCTCCTGCTGTCATAATCCACTCTGCCTTCACCCTTCCCCAGATCACATAAAAGATAAGGTGGCAATTGCGAATACCAGTAAACCTACTGAAGGACAACCCAAGAACAAAGAAGCTGCCACTGGATAAAACCCAAGTACAACTAAAAAGCCCACTCAATCAGAAAAGAAAAGGCAACCCTAGAGCATCCAGATAAGGAGATCAAAAACACTACACTACTGAGTCCCACAGAACTCCTATCATAGGAGTTCACCCTACAAAGACAGCTAGAAAAACAAAGCATTGGGAATTGGGAATTTGTTTGTTTCTACAAACAAAAAGAGTCACCTAAAATGGGGAGACAAAACAAAAACCTGCAATCAAAAGCAATGGAGGACTCTCCACTAAAAGAGCTAAATGAAATAGAGACAGGCAAATTATCAGATATAGAATTCAAAAGACTGGTACTAAGGATGCTCAAGGAACTCACAGACAACTGAAAATAAGTGAGTGAGAACTACAACAGTATGAAAAAGAAAATAGAAACTATAAACAAGAGCCAAGAGAAATGAAGCTGCAATTTCTGAAATCAAAAACACACTAGAAGGAATTAGAAACAGGCTGGATGAAGCAGAGGACTGAATTAGTGAGCTGGAAGGCAAGGTATAAAGAAATGCCCAGGTAGAGCAGACACATGAAAAAAGACCCCCCCCAAAAAAAGGTAAATAAATAAATAAATAAATAAATAAATAAATAAATAAATAAATCTTCAAGAAACTGCAAGACAAAATGAAACTTCTCCAGGAGAAGAAAAGGAGGAAGTGATAGAAACCCTGCTTGAGAAAATAATGACAGAAAACTTTCCAAACTTGCAGAGGGGAAAATCATGCAAGTTCAGGAAGCATACAGGGTCCCAGTCATGAAGAAAACAAAGAGGCCTACTCCAAGACACTTCATAATTAAAATGCTCAGATTTAAAAAACAAAGAGAGACTCTAAAAAGCAGCAAGGGAGAAATAAGAAGTAACATAAAAGGGAGCTCTGATAAGGTTAGCAGCTGAATTCTCAACAGAAACACTCCAATCCAGGAGCGAATGGCAAGAAATGTTCCAAGTATTGAAAAGCAAAGGCCTGCAACCAAGACTACTCTATCCAGCAAGGCTCTCATTTAAAATGGAAGATGAAATAAGGAGCTTCTCAAACAAAAGAAGGCTGAAGGAATACACCTCCATGAAACCAGCACTGCAAGATATGCTAAAGGGCCTGCTATGAGAAGAGGAAGGAAGAGAGTAAGAGAGATAGGAACACAGCTACAAAAGAGGAAAAGTGAATAAGTACTTATCAATAATAACTTTAAATGATAATGGGTTAAATGCTCCAATAAAAAGACATAGTGTAGCTGGAGGAAGAGAACACATGACCTGCACATATGTTGCCTACAAGAAACCCACCTCAGGAAAAAAGATCTACACAGACTGAAAGTGAAGGGTTGGGGGAAAAAATATTTCAAGCAAAGGACAGGAAATAAAGCTGGGGTAGCAATGCTGATAGCAGACAAAATAAACTTCAAATCACAAGCCATAAACAGAGACACTGAAGGACTCCTTATAATACTCAAGGTAAGAATTCATCAAGAAAACATAAACAATGTAAATAAATATACATGCAACATAGGAGCACTGAAATATATAAGGAAAATCTTGGAGGACTTCAAGAAAAATACAGATAGCAACACACTTATACTAGGGAATTTTAACACTCCACTGTCAAAATGGATAGATTCTCCAAACAAAATAATAACAAGAATATTGTGGCTTTGAAGAATGCCCTAGATCAAAAGGAATATATATATATATATATATATATATATATATATATATATATATATATTCTCCAAAGAAGGAAAATACACATTCTTTTCAAGTGCACATGGGACATTTTCAAAGATAGACCACATGATAGAAAACAAAACAAGCCTAAACAATTTCAAATTGAAATCATATCATGCATTTTCTCTGACCGCAAGGGACTGAAACTAGAAATCAACCTCAAGGAAAAAACTCAAAAGCACTCAAATTCCTTAGGATTGAATAGCCTGCTATTAAAGAATGAATGGGTTAATAATGACATCAAGGAAGAAATTAAAAACTTCCTGGAAAAAATGAAAATAAACAGACAACAATCCAAAACTTATGGGACACAGCAAAGGCAGTACTGAGAACAATGTTCATGTAATACAAGCCTACCTAAAAAGATCAAAACATTTCAAATAAACAACCTAACCCTACATTTATAATAACTGGAAGAACAACAAAAAAACAAACTCCAGAGCTAGTAGAAGGAAGGAAATAACCAAGATCAGTACAGAGTCTAAAAGAACAATGTGAAGGATCCATGAATTCAGCAGTTAGTTCTTTGAAAAAATAAACAAAATCAACAAGCATTTAAGCAGACTCATCAAGGAAAAAAAAGGAAGAGGACCTAAATGAATAAAATCAGAAATGAAAGAGGAAAAATTAAAACTGATACCACAGTAATAGAAAGGAGAGTAAGAAATTACTATGGACAACTGTACATAAATAAACATGAAAACCTAGGTAAATGGACAAATTTCTAGAAAAATATAATCTCCCAAAACTGAATGAAGTACAAGTAGAAAGCCTGAACCTACAGATAACAGCTGGTGAAACCAAAGCAGTATTAAAAAAACTCCCAGCACACAAGAGACCTGGACCACATGGTTTCACAGGAGAATTTTACAAAACATTTAAGGAGTTTGCCCCTCTCCTTCACAGACTATTCCAAAAAACCCGAGAAGAGGGAAGACTCCCAAATGCTTTTTATGAAGATAGTATTATTCAAAATCCAAAACCAGATAAAGACATAATTAAGAAAGAATACTGCACACCGATGTCACTGATGAACATAGACACTAAAATCCTCAATAAAATATTGGCAAATCACATCCAGCAGTAATTAAAAAAATAATACACTATGATCAACTAAAGGGTATCCCAAGGATGCAAGGATGGTACAAAATTTGCAAATCAATAAGTGCAATGCATCACATAAATGAAAGGAAAGATAAAAATCACATGATCATATCAATAGATGTGGGAAAAGCATTTGATGAGGTTATAGCACCCATTCATGATAAAAACACTCTGCAAAGTGGGAGTAGAGGGAGCATTCCTCAACACAACTAAGGCCATTTATGTCAGACCTACAGTCAAAATCATACTCAATGGGCAAAAACTAAAACCTTGACCACTAAGATCAGGAACCAGACAAAGATGCCCACTTTCACCACATGTATTTAAGATAGTCTTGGAAGTCCTAGCCACAGCAATCAGACAAGAAGAAGAAATAAAAGGCATCCAAATTAGAAAGGAGGAAGCGAAACTATCATTGTTTGCACATGACATGATAGTGTACATAGAAAATCTTATAGACTGCACCAAAAAAATACTCAACCTAATAAGTTAATTTGGCAAAACTGCAAGACACAAAGTCGATATTCAGAAATGAAATTCATGTTTAATACATCAACTATGAAATATCAGAAACAAGAATCAAGAAAAAATCCCAGTTGTTATAGCACAAGAAAAATAAAGTACCTAGGAATAAACCTAACCAAGGAGGTAAAAGACCTGTAATCAGAAAACTACACAACAGTGAAGAATGAAATTAAGTAAGACATAAACTAGTGGAAGCTTATACTGTGTTCATAGTTTGGAAGAATTAACATCATCCAAATGTCCATACTAACCAAAGCAATGTATAGATTCAATACAGTCCCTATTAAAATACCAATGATATATTTCACAGATATAGAACAAATATTTGAAAATTTGTATGAAATCATAAGTGACCCTGAATTCCCCCACGATTTTGAGAAAGAATAACAAAGCAGGAGAGATCACAACACCTGACATCAAACTACATTAGAAGGCCACAGTAGTCAAAACAGTCTGGTACTGGCATAAGAACAGACACATAGATCAGCGGAACAGAATGGAAAGCCCAGAAATAAACACAAGTCTCTATCTATGGTCAATTAATATTCTACAAATGGGTAAGAAGCATGAAATGGAGTAAAAGTGGCCTCTTTGACAAATGGTGTTGGGAGAACTGGACAGCTCCATACAAAGAAACAAAACAGGATCACTACCTTACACCATACACAAAAATAAATTCAAGATTGATAAAAGACCTAAATATAAGTTGCGACACCATAAAAGTCCTAGAGGAAAACATAGGAAGGAAAATTTGAGATATTCCATGCAGCAGTATTTTCAATGATACAGCCCCTAGAGCAAGGGACATAAAGGAAAGAATAAACAAGTTGAACCTCTTCAAAAGAGAAACTTCTGCTCAGCTAAAGAAAACAGCAGTAAAACAAAAGGGAATCAACTGTACGGAAAATATATATGTCAATGATATCTCAGACAAGGGTTTGATCTCCAAAATATTTAAAGAACTTACATTACTCCATTCCAGGAGGACAAACAACCCCATTAAAAAATGGACAAAGGACTTGAACAGTCACTTCTCCAAGGAGGACATACAGAGTGCCAAGACATATATAAAAGGATGCTTGGCATCACTAGCCATCAGAAAGATGCAAAATTAAATTCATGAGAGATCACTTCACACTAGACAGAATGGCCATCACAAACAAAGCAGCAAACAAGAAATGCTGACAAGGTTGTCAAGAAAAGGGCACCCTACTGCACTGTTGGTGGGAATGCAGACTGATGCAGCCACTGTGGAAAACAGTGTTGAATTTCCTCAGAAAACTAAAAATGGAACTGACTTTTGACCCAGCAACAGTACTGCTGAAATTGTATCCTACGAATCTTGAAACACTGTTTCAAAAGAACCTATGCACCCCAAAGCTTATAGCAGCACGATTTACAATAGTCAAGTGCTAGAAGCAACCTAGGCGCCCATCAGTAAGTGAGTGGATCAAAAAACTTGTGGTACATTTATACCATGTAATACTAAATAGCAGAAAAGAAGATGGAGCTCCTAGCCTTTGCAAAGCTTGGATGGATCTGAAGAGCATTATGGTAAGTGAAAGCAGCCAGGTGGTGAAAGACAAGTACTACATGATCTCACCTATAAGTGGAACCTAATCAACAAAACAAACAAGAAAGCAAAATATAACCAGACACACTGAAATTAAGAACAAATTGTGAGTAACCATGGGGCAGAGGGGAGAGTGATAATGGGGGATAATGGAGGAAGGTGCATCAAGGAACACATAGGAAGGACACATGTACAAACCAAAGGGGCTGGGTTCGAGTGTGGGAGATGGGGATGTGTGGGGCTGGGGCTATGGCAGGGTGAAAATGGAGACAAATGTACTTGAACAACAATAAAAATTTTTAAAGAAAGTTAATGCTAAATATCAACATCTGAAACATCCCCATACCACATAATTTGTTTTGTTTTACACAGCTACTAACAATTTTTTTTTTTCAAATATTTAGGGTTGAATATGTCTTAAGTGAATTTTTTCATCCCTTTAAGAGAAGATTCAGATTTTAGGGATTCTATCTCTGCTAGGAGGGATTGGAAAAATTCCACTCCATACAATTCAGTACAAGAATCCATAATCCTTCTCTGTAAGCATTCTAGGATAAAGCAGATTGAAGCTGAAAGTGCACTCTCATATACACATTTCTTTGATAAATTTTAAACACTTTAGATCACTCAGCTCTCAGTACACTGTAAGAGCTTTCCTTAGGTTGAATATGTGTCTTCATGAGAGAACAGACTTTGCAAGTAGCTTGTTTTGTTATAAAATGTCAGTATCAGAATGTAACTTTACACTTTTCAAGTTCTGACAAAGGCAGTCTGTTAGCACTTCAACTAACTCTTCATTACTCATTTGTACTTTTTCAACAACACATATTTTGTTTGTTCACAATGATTACTGAAGACAATGAATGTTAAACCTATTTTAACTTTAAACCAAGCTCTGATACCTGCTCTGTATACTCCCACAACACAAAGTGAACCACGATATAAAATTAAAACAAAAAAACAGTAGGGTAAAAGATTTTTGTTTCATAAGTGATTCCTCTGTTTTTTGGTCATTATAGTTACCCAACTTAAAACTAAGTTCAAATTGAAATGTGAATGTAAGAATACATATAATCCTACACTCACAACAAGCAAAACCACTCGACAAATACTTACACATTAGTCAAACAGTGTGTTTTTCTCATTTTTCTACCTAGACTCACTCTATCAGAAACTTCATCTGTATATCTTCCCATGAGCAAGTTTAAATTTAACCAGAATTTTGAAATACACTAATTTACATAATCTAATGTAAGTAACCCCTAAATATCAGTGTCTGAATCCTAAAGTACCATATAATAGGTCTTGTTTTACACTGCTACTATCAAATATCTTTTCAAAGTACAAATTTTATTATGCCTCAAGTCAAGTTTATTCATCTCTTTTAGAGAACATTTAGCATTTAGGGATTCTAACTGTTGTAGGAGGGATTTCAAACATCCTGCTTTCTATGAAATCAGCTGGAGAGGGCCATAAACCTTTGCTGAAAGCATTCCAGGGTAAAAGCAGATTGAAACTGAAAGCACACTCTCACAGACATCTTTCTCTGATACCCTTTAGACACTTTAATTGCTCATCTCTTAGTACAGTGTAAGATGCATTTCTTAGGTGGAATATATGTCTTCATGTGATTAACTAGGCTGCAAATAGCTTGTTTGGTTATAAAATATCATGATCACAATGTCTTTTTGCACTTTTCAAGTTTTTCTAGCTTCACCTCAACAAACTTTTCAGTACTCAGTTGCATTCATTCAAGAAAAGCACAGAGATTGTGTTGGCTCACAATGATTAATGAAGACTATGACTTTTTAAAAAAATTTTGTATTGTTTTTCAAGTACAGTTGTCTCCCTTTTCACCCCAACATGCCTCCCTCCCCACCCATCCCCGCCTCCCACCCTCAAACCTACCCCATTTGGCTTTGTCCTAGTATTCTTTATACATGTTCTTTTTTTTTAATACATGTTCTTTGAAAGCCCTTCCCCCATTTCCCCCTATCCCCCTCCCTGCTCCCCTATGGTTAATGCCAGTTTATTCTTTATTTCAATGTCTCTAATTATATTTTGCTTGCTTGCTTGTTTTTTTTATTGTGTTCCACTTGTAGGTGAGATCATATGCTATTTGTCTTTCACTGCCTGGCTCATTTCACTTAGCATAATGTTAAACTTACTTTAATGTTAAGCCAAGCATTGATTTCTGCTGTGTATACTCCTGCAACACAAAATGAACCACAATATGGAAATCAGAACAAACAGTAGTGTAAAACATGTTCATTTCCTAAGCTCTTCTTCTTTTTCTAATCATATATTTCTCCAAACAGAAACTCACTTCAAACTGAACCCTGAATGGAAGTGTACCCGCAATCCTCACCTCATAATGATAAATAACACTCAACAAATACTTGCATGTTACTAAATTTTGCACATCTGTCTCATTTATTTACTCAGGCTCATGCTATCAGAAACTTTGTCTGTCTATACATCTTACAATTTATAAGTTTAAATGTAATCAGAATTTTGAAATAGAAGGATTTCTATAGTATAACTCAAGTTAACCATAAATATGAGTGTCTGCATCCTAAAGGTACCACAAAATAGGTCTTGTTTCACACAGCTACTGTCAAGTATCTTTCCAAATTGCACATGTGAATACATCTTAGGTCAAGTTTATCCATCACTTTTAGGGAATATTTGGAATTTATGGATTCTATCTCTTCTAGGATGGATTTGAAAAATTCAGCTTCATATGAAATCAGCTTGAGAGGGCCATAACCTTTTGCTGTAATCATTCCAGGATAAAAGCAGATTGAGCTGAAAGTGCACTCTTTTAGTCTATTTCTCTGATAACTTTTGGACACTTCAATCACACATCTCTCACTAGACTGTAAGAGGCATTTTAGTTTGAGTATGTGTCTTTGTATGATAAATATTTGCAAATAGCTCATTTGACTATAAAACATCATTATCATAGTGTTATTTTACACTTCTCAAGTTTTAACAGGGGCAATCTTCTCGCCAATGAACTATTCATTACTCACTTGCACTCATTAAAGTGTGCAGGGATTGTACTGGTTCACAATGATCACTGAAGGTAATAAACGTTAAAACTACTTTAACTTTAAATGAAGCACTGCTCTCCGGTTCCATCCATGCTGTTGCAAAGGGTAGGAGCTCCTTCTTCCTTTCTGTTGCATAGTAAGCCATTGTATAAATGTACCATAGTTTTTTTATCCACTCATTTACTGGTGGGCATTTAGGTTGCTTCCAACATTTGGCTACTGTAAATTGTACTGCTATGAACATTGGGATGCATGGATTCTCTTGAATTGGTGTTTTAGGATTCTTAGGGTATAATCTGAGCAGTGGCATTGCTGGGTCAAAAGTCAATTCCATTTTTAGTTTTCTTAGGGAATTCTGTATTGTTTTCCACAGTGGCTGTGCCAGTCTGCATTCCCAGCAACAGTGCACTAGGGTGTCCTTTTCTCCACAACCTCACCAGCCCTTATTGTTTGTTGCTTTCCTTATGATGGCCATTCTGACTGGTGTGAAGTGGTATCTCATTGTGGTTTTAATTTGCATCATTTCACAAAGATACTTCAACACATTTTCACACAATAGTACTTATTATCTCTGATACCACTAGCCTTCATTAAATATGGAAATAAGTTCATGTACATGGCATATAAACCCTGCAGGTGTGTTTGCTAGAAAACCCACTTAGTAAACATTAATCTTATTTCCAAGTGGTATTAAGGTGTTCAAACACTTCACAACAGTTTTATCAGAATGAAATGCACTTGGAGGGCGAGAATTGGACTGTTATGCTCATATTCACCTTGATATTCACAAATATGTTAGTCCAAGTCATGTAGTAGGCTGTACATCCATGTCCTTAGTGGAGTATGCTTTTATGCTTGGAAGAATATATTACAGAAATTTTTTGGTCAGAAGCTTATTCTTCAAAACTGACGTTGTTATGTGAATCCATTGATAGTTTTCCACATGGAACAGTGATTTTACTAGCTGTTTAGTAATCAGTCTTACAACTGAAATAATTATATTTCACAAATATATGTAAACAGATCTTCACAGAACATTACCTATTATCTCAGACAACCCTAGCATTCACCTTTACTGAAGTGAGTACATGAACATGTTGTATATACAATGAAGAATTGTTCAGCTGAAAACTGGCTTTGTACAAAATATTCTAATTCCCAAGTGGTTTTGAGGTGTTTAACAATTCACTTGAGTTTTAACAGAATAAAATGACCTCGGAGGACAACACTGGACTGTTACGTTCATATTCACTTTGATATTCACAAACCTGTATATTCCAAGTCATGTTGTAGACTGACACGAATGTCCTAGTGGGGTACAGTTTTATTCTCAGAATAATACATTATAGAAAACAGTGAGACAGAAGCTTACTATACTTCAAAACTGACATAGTCATATGAAGTCATTGACTATTCTGCACACGAAGTAGGAAATTCAATAGCTCTTTTGCAATCAAACTTACTACTGAAGTGATCATATTACACAAATACATGTCTACTGATCTTCACCAAACAGTACTTATTGTCTCAGACAACAATAGAATTCATCACATACTGACATGAGTACATGTACATGGACTATAGAAGCTGCAGATGTGTTTGCCCAAAGAGCCACTTCATATGAAATATTCTTATCCCAAACCAGTTTTCCAATTTGCAAACACATCACTACAGTTTTTTTAAAGAATGAACAGCACTTGAAGGATGACAAGTGAACTGTTATGTTCACATTCACTTTGATATTCACAAGCAGGCAAGTAAAAGTTATGTAATAGAGTGTACATGAATGTCTTTGGTGGGGTACGATTTTCTGCTTAGAAGAATACATTACAGAAAACTATAGGCTAAAAGCTAGTTCTACTTCAAAAGTGATGTAGTTGAATGAAACTATTCACTATTTTTCACATGGAACAGTCATTTTCATACCTCTTTTCCTATCAATCTTACAACTGAAGTGTTTGTGTTTCACAAAGGTAACTCAACAGATTTCATAAAACATACTTATTATCTCAGCACCACTAGCATTCATCACATACTGAAATGAGTATGTGTACACGGCATATAAATGCTGCAGATGTGTTTTCATTAAAATGCACTTCATAAAAAACATTCTTATTCCCAACTGGTTTTGAGGTTTTCAAACACTTCACTACAGTTTTATCAGAATGAAATGCACTGGGAAGATGACAAGTGTACTATTATGTTCATATAGTCACTTTGATATTCACAAACTGGTATAGTGCAAGTCATGTAGTACACTGTACATATATGTCCTCAGTAGGTGTACACTTTTTTACTTGTAAGAGTACATTACAGAAAACTGTGGTCCAGAAGCTTATTCTATCTCAAAACCAGCATAGTCGTATGACTTTGTTCACAGTTTTTCACATAGAACAGGGATTTTCATAGCTCTTTTGCAATCAGTCTTACCATTGAAGTGTTCATATTTCACAAATACAGCTCTACAGGACTGAAGAAAATAGTACTTCTTATCTGAACATCAGTAGCGTTCATCACATAAAGGAATGAGTACATGTACATAGAAGATAAATGTGGCAGATAAGTTTTCCCAAGAAAACTGCTTCATATGAATTATTCTTCCTTCAAAATGATTTTGAGATTTTTGAACCCATTGCTACACTTTTATCAGAATGAAATGTACTTGGTGGGTGAGAAGTGGACTGTTAGGTTAATATTCACTTTGATATTCACAAACTGGTATAGTGCAAGTCATGTAGTACACTGTACACGCGTGACATTGTGGGGTATGCTTTTCTGCTTGAAAGAGTACATTAAACTATACAGTGGCCCAGAAACTTATTTTACTGCCAAACTGACATAAGCATATGAATCCATTCACTGTTGCGCATAGAAGGGGAAGTTTAATGGCTCTTTTGCATGCAAACATACAGCTGAAGTGAACACACTTTACAAAGATACATAAACAGATCTTCACAAAACATTACTTATTACCTCAGGCACCACTAGCTTCCTCACATTCTGAAATGAGTACATGTACATGGAGTATAAACACTGGAGACGTGTTCGCCCAAAAACCCAATTTGTATGAAATATCCTTATTCCCAAGTGGTTTTGAGATTTTCAAACACTTCACTACAGTTTTATCAGAATGAAATGTACTGGATGGAGGATGATAAGTGGATTTTTATGTTCATTTTCAATTTCATATTCACAAACTGGTAGAGTGTAAGTCGTGAAGTAGACTGTACATGCATTTCCTCCGTGGGGTATGCTTTTTTGCTTGGATAGTACATTATAGAAAACTGTGTTCAAGAAGCTTATTCTACTTCCAAACTGACAAAGGCATATGAATCCATTCACTGTTTTTCACATGGAACAGTGATTTTCATAGCAATTTTGCAATCAAACTTACCACTGAAGTGATCATATGTCACAGAGTTACCTCAATGGATATTCACAAAACAGTACTTATTATCACAGACACCAGTAGCATTCATCACATACTGACTGACAAGAGTACATGTACATTGAATATGAACCCTTAAGATACGTTTGTCTGAAAACTTACTTATTAAGAAATATTCTTATTCCCAAGTAGTTATGAGTTTTATAAACCCTTCTGTACAATTTTATCAGAATAAAATGCACCCTAGGTGATGAGAGTGCACTGTTATGTTCATATTCACTTTGATATTCACAAACCAGTATAGGGCTAGCCATGTAGTAGCATATATGTACATGTTCTCAGTGGAGTACACTTTTCTGCTTGGATGAATACATTGCAGAAAATTGTGGGCCAAGAGCTTATTCTACCTGAAAACTAAAATAATCATATGAATCCATTCACAGATTTTCACATGGGACAGTGATTTTCAAAGCTCTTTTACAATCAAACTTAGCACTGAAGTGATCGAATTCACAAAGACACCTCAGCAGGTCTTCACAAAACAGTACTATGTCAGACACCACTGGCAGTCGCCACATACTGAAATGACTACTGTACATGTAGTATAAGTGCTGCAGGTGTGTTTTCCCAAAAACTAATTTGATATGAATATTCTATTTTTTATTGTGTTCAAGTACAATTTGTCTCCATTTTCACTCCACCACGGCTGCCCACCTCTCCAATCCCCACCTACCCTGTTCAAATCTATCCCCTATGGCTTTGTCCATGTGTCCTTCACTATGTTCCTTCATGGACCTTCCCCTATTTTCTCCCATTACCTCCATCTCTCTACCCTCTGGTTACTTTCATTTCATTCTTTATTTCTATGTTTCTGGTTATATTTTGCTTGCCTGTTTGTTTTGTTGATCAGGTTCCATGTATAGGTGAGATCATATGGTATTTGTCTTTCACCTCCTGCTTTAATTCACTTAGCTTAATGCTCTCCAGTTCCATCCATGCTGTTGTGAATGAAAGGAACTCCTTCTTTATTTCTTCTGCACAGTATTCCATTCTGTAAATGTACCATAGTTTTATTAATGACTTTTAAAAATTGTTGTAAAAATATAGTTGTCTCCATTTTCCCTTCATCGCTGCCCCCGAGCGAACTGTACTTCCAGCCCTCAATCTTACCCCTCTTTGGCTTTGTCCTTGTGTCCTTTATACATGTTTCTTGACAACCCTCCTTCCTTTTCCAACCATTATTCACCCCCTCCTACATTCTGGTTGTTGTCAGTTTGTTCTTTATTTCAAGGTCTCTGGTTATATTTTGCTTGCTTGTTTGTTTTGTTGCTTAGGTTCCTGTTAAAGGTGAGATCATATGGTATTTGTCTTTTATCGCCTAGCTTATTTCACTTAGCATAATGCTTTCCAGTTCCATCCATGCTGTTGCATACGCATAGGGTAGGAGCTCCTTTTTTCTTTCTGCTGCATAGAATTCCACTGTGTACATGTAGCATAGTTTTTTGATCCATTCATTTACTGATGGGCACCTAGGTTGCTTCCAACACTTGGCTATTGTAAATTGTGCTGCTATGAACATTGGGGTGCATAGGTTCTTTTAGATTGGTGTTTCTGGGTTCTTAGGGTATAATCCTAGCAGTGGAATTCACAGGTCAAAAGGTAAATCCATTTTTAGTTTTCTGAAAAATTTTCATGCTGTTTGCCATAGTGGTTGTACCAGTCTGCAATCCTACCAACTGTGCACTAGGGTCCCCTTTTCTCCACAACCTCTCCAGCACTTGTTGTTTGTTGCTTTGTTTATGATGGCCATTCTGACTGGTGTGAAGTGGTATCTCATTGTGGTTTGAATTTGCATCTCTCTGATAGCTGGCGATATCGAGCATCTTTTCATATGTTTCTGGATTCTCTGTATGCCCTCCTTAGAGAAGCGTCTGTTCAAGTCCATTGCCCATTTTTTAACGGGATTGCTTGTCTTCTCAGGGTGGAGTCGTGTAAGTTCTTTACATATTTTGGAGATTAAACCCTTGTCTGAGGTATCATTGGAAAATATGTTTTCCCATATCGTTGGGTCTCTTTTTATTTTAATTCTGTTTTCTTTAGCCGTGCAGAAGCTTTTTATTTTGATGAGATCCCATTCATTTATTCTTTCCTTTATATCCCTTGCTCTAAGGGACATATCAGTAAAAATATTGCTGTGTGAGATATCTGAGATTTTCCTGCCTATGTTCTCCTCTAGCATTTTAATGGTGTCATGGCTTATATTTAAGTCTTTTATCCATCTTGAATTTATTTTTGTGTATGGTGTAAGTTGGTGCTTGAGTTTCATTTTTTTGCATGTAGCTCTCCAGCTCTCCCAACACCATTTGTTGAAGAGACTCTTTTTACCCCATTTTATGGTATTGCCCCCTTTGTCGAATATTAACTGACTGTAGTGACTTGGGTTTATTTCTGGTCTCTCTGTTCTGTTCCATTGGTCTATGTGCCTGTTTTTATGTTAGTACCAGGCTGTTTTGGTTATAGTGGCCTTGTAATAAAGTTTGGTATCAGGTATTGTTATCCCTCCTACTTTGTTCTTCTTTCTCAAAATTGCAGCTGCTATTCAGGGTCGTTTATGCTTCCATATAAAGTTTTGAAGTGTTTGTTCTATTTCTGTGAAATATGCCATTGGTACTTTGATAGATATTGCATTGAATCTGTATATTGCTTTGGGTAGTATGGACTTTTAATTCTTCCAATCCATGAACACGGTATGTGTTTCCATTTGTTTGTGTCTTCCTTGATTTCATTCTTCAGTGTTGTATGGTTTTCTGCATACAGGTCTTTTCTTTCCTTTGTTAGGTTTATTCCTAGGTATTTTATTTTTCTTTCTGCTATATCGAATGGGATTTTTTTCTTGATTTCTGCTTCTGCTGTTTCATTGTTGGTATACAAAAGTGCGTTTGATTTCTGGATATTGACTTTGTATCCCTCTGTTTTGCCAAATTCATTTATTAGGTTGAGCAGTTTTTGGGTAGGATCTATAGGATTTTCCATGTACACTATCATATCATCTGCAAACAGTGACAGTTTTGTTTCCTCCTTTCTTTATTTTTATTTCAAATATACTTATTTTATTTTATTTCAGTTGTTGTTCAAGTACAGTTTTCTGTCTTTTACTCCCATCCCAGTCCACCCCCCTAGTGCTCCCCTCCT
>PVKM010025183.1:0-20089 GCA_004027735.1 Carollia perspicillata
CAAATCCTGTTCTCAAAGTATGCTTGTGGAGAAACTCAACTTAAGATAGTACCGTGAAGTTGTCTCTTTGCTGTCAGATTCTAGAACCAGAGATCTCATCAGTTAGGCAATAAAAAGAACTCCATCAACAATCTCCCCTGAGTTCACGTGATGACTTCTTAGGGTATTTATTCCTTAGGGCCAGTTAATGGAGGAACAAAACACCTGGGCCTGGATCATGGATGGTTTGCTTAACATGTTGCTACAAGCAGAAGAGCTACTCTCACATTCCTGCCACTCAGAGGCACTCTGACATTGAGCAGTGAGGGAAAACCCTCCTAGTGGGCAGAACTTCGATCAGTACACCTTGTCATAAATTTTATGCAAGGAAGAAGAAGTGATCTCAGATAACAGACTTCTGGGCAGTGGTGCATAGCTTAGTAATTAATGGATATACACCTCGGTGTGCATAACATCACAATGATTACATCTCTAATCTTTGATAAATTGTGACGAGATGGAGGCGGAAGGGGATGCATTGGCGCATGTTATACCTCCAGCTCTTGAGAGACATCGGTCAAGTAGGTATTGTGTGGAGTTGATTTGCTATTGTTAGCTGCCACAGAAGCCCTAAAGGAAGAATATGAGATTGTCACCTAGTAATTAATGAGGGGTTGTGCAAGAGCCAGAAGGTCTTCAAGGCAATCAAGGGGGGACTCTTAAATCTTGCAGCTAAGAGAATAAGAACTGCTGAAAATCAGGTCCAATTCCTGATTTTAAATGTGGCACCATTATATGGGAGGTTGAATTTATAGCCCTCCTACATCGAAGTCAGGACCCTGAGAGGGAAGGATTGGGACCCTTAGAGCTGATGAAGATGTATGGGTAAATGGACTTGAAATGCTTGAATACCCATACTTTCTTGGATGACCTAGAATAGGTCACCAGTAATCTTCCCCACCCCACCCTTTACAGGAGGAGAAAAACCTCTTCTTGCTTGTATGCTTGCCTTCCTTGGGATTTTCTCTGCTCCCCCACCCTGCCCTTATACAAATAAATAAGGACATCTCAGGTTGGCCAAAGAGCGAAGTAATGTACCTGAACAGGAGGAAAGGAATTGTTTCCTAAAAGAGCAGTATGATCTGGTTAAATTACACTACCAGGATCTGGAATAACATGCTTCAGAATGAATATTAAAATGTTATATTGGTGGTTCAATGGGGAGAGGATGAAACATAAGACCAGATAGTAGACACTATAGATGCTGAGGTGACTTAGGATTTAATAGCATGGAAATAGGGTCCTGAGATGGTCCTATAATTTTATTGGGAGGCCACTTTGAGGCTTGAACTGATAGCCTACAGTAAATAAAGCTGCTAGAACTGCCTTAGTGGAGTATTGCACAAGGAATAAAAGACTCAGAGATTTGAACATGTTAGAGTAAACTTATTGTAAAAGCCTATAAATAATGCCATCTGACTAGGTTTCTTGTAAGGCCCAGAGAATGCTCCTTTTACAAAAGTCCTAAGAAATTCACTGTGAAGGGCGCACCAGCATTAATAAGCATCGTGGTGACACTCTGGGTAGGTTTTCACTGATCACAGAAGATGCTGTACAGAACTCGTCTCCCTGGGGTCAATATGGATAACAAAATCATGGCATATTTGATAGCAGGTAGCCGCACTTAACCATTAGCAGCAAAGGCGATATAATTATTATGATGGGTGGCAAGGTCAGAATGGCACGCAGAGGCCTTCTTTTGGGGATCCGTCTTAGTCGATAGACCACGGCTCTGCTGCATATGAGATAGATGGGCAGCCAGTCAGAAAATTACTTGACCTGGATCAAGGTCAGCAAACTACAGCTTGTGGGTCAAAGCCAGTCATTTTCCTGTGGGACATAGCCATATCCCCTTGTTTACCTGTTATTTATGGCTGTTTTATGTTACAGTGGCAAAGCTTAGTGAATGCACCAGAGACCATATGGCCTAAAAAAAACCATGAAATATTTGCTTGTGGCCCTTAACAGAGAAGTTTGCTGACCTGTGACCTAATCAAAGAAGGTCAAGAACAAATGAGAACAAGATTGATGCGTACCTCTGTAGTGGAAAATCCCAATCCCTGTTTTCAGGACTTAGTCACTTTTCAGACTCAGGGTTCTTGACTAAAAAAGAAGAATCCTGCAAAATGAATATATGTAGAAGTCACCTTCCAGAGCCATTCTTCTGATTCTTGTCTTTTAATAGAATAGCACACACAGGGGAATTGGAAAATGCCCAAGTCTTTGGGGAGCACTAAGTATGTATGTACATATTTTCTGAGTACACATCATGTCATCTGAGAATAAGATCAATTTTATTTAATTTTAATTCTTTCCTCCTCTGTTTTCTTTTCTTTTTTTCCCTTTTCTTATTGCAACAGTTAGAACCTCTAGAATAAAGTTGAATAGCAGTGGGAATAACTTATGAAGGTAACCTTGTCTCAGTCTAGATTTCTGGCAAAAATCTTCAGTATTTTACCATTTTTGAAATATGTTTTTTCTTTGTAGATGCCCTTTTTCATTTAAAAACACTTCTTTCTTTTCTTAGGTTGCTAAGGATTTTTATTATTAATGAGTATTTAATTTCATCAAACCATTACAACTATTAGTATTATATTTTTCTTTGTTATATGAATATAGTGAATTACACTCACTTGCTTTTTTAATGTTAAGCAAATCTTATATTTGAAAAAAACAATCTAAATTTGTCTTTATGTAATATCTTATTTAATATATACTGACATTTGATTTTCTAATATTGTGTTGAGAATTTTTTTCCTTTTGATAGAGAAATTGGCCGGCAACATTTCTCTTCTATAATGTCTTCGTTAGGTTCTGGTAACAAGATTGTTCCATCCTTATCAAACAAGTTGGAGAGTGTAAACTCTTCCTCCACTCCAACCTCTCATCCCTGATAAACTTTATATGAGTTGTTTTATTTATTCTTTAAATACCTTCAAGAATTCTTGGGTATAATCATCTGGGCATGGATTTTCTTGTGAGAAAATTTTGAACTGCAAGTTCTGCTTCAGATTCAATTAATTATATTTTTATAAGAATCTGTTGATTTCATACAAACTTTTAAATAAGATTATAAACATTGGGTAAGGCACAGACACAGGAAAAGAGCAAGTCATTCGGCAACGTGATTGATCTGCTTCTAAATAGGTAGATTGCCGCGGAGGCTCTGCCAGGATTATCCATTATGCAGTGCGATGGGAAGGTCTAGAGTTCGTTTTTGGTATGAAGATTTTTATAAATCTTTTTAATAATTGTAGAACCTGTAATGATATCTTTATAAACTCCTAATTCAGTTGGTTTTTGCTTTTTAAATTGAATTTTGCAAGTTTTCAGTTTTAATGCACTAACTTCTCTAGTTGCATTATTATTGCTCTTACCCATACTAGCAACTTATTTTCAATTCTGTGTATTTAATTTGCTCTTTTTCTAACTTTTTAAGAAAATACTTAGATTATTATTTTAAGCCCTTTAAAAACTTTTCTTAATCCTCACTTGAGGATATGTTTTATTGACTTTAGAGACAAAGGGAGGAAAAGAGAGAGAGAGAAACCAATGTGAGAGAGAAATGTTGATGGGTTGCCACCTGTATGTGCCCTGAGCCACTCTGCCAGGGCTAATTTTTTTTTCAATCATAGTTGACATTCACTATTATATTAGTTTCAAGTATATAGCACAGTGGTTAGACATTTATACAACTAACAAAGTGAGTTCCCAAACAAGTCTAGTATACACGTGACCCCACACATAGTTATTACAGTGCTATTGACTACATCACCTATGCTGAGCTTTACATTCCTGTGGCTGTTTTGTTAATGCCAATTTGTAATTCTTAATCCCTTCACTGTTTCATCCAACCCCCAACCACACCCCCAATGTGGCAACCATCAGTTTGTTTCTATATCTGTAAGTCTGTTTTGTTTGTTGATTTATTTTGTTTTTTAGATGCTATATGTAAGTGCAATCATATGGTATTTGCCTTTGTCTGACTTATTTTACATAGCATAATACTCTCTATGTCCATTTGTGTTATTGCACATGAGGTGATTTCATTCTTTTTTATGGCAAAGTCAGTCATTTTTATATCTATATATGTGTGGCGTATATATGTATAAATGGTGGCATTTATATATATATAAATGGTGGTGTGTGTGTGTGTATATATATATATATATATATATATAATTTTTTTAACCCACTGATCTATTGATGGGCACTTAGATTGCTTCCATATCTTGGCTATTGTAAATAATGTTGCAATGAACATAGAGCTGCATGTATATTTTTTTGAGTTAGGTTTAGGATTTCTTTGGATAAAATACTCAGAAACAGAATTGCTAGGTAGTTTTGAGTTCTTCTTTTCTCATATAAATTTAATTGTTGAAGATAGGAACAAGAAACTATAAAATCTAGAATAGTCATTCTCTACATGAGGTAGTTCCCTGCCCACTCCAAAAGAACCTTTGCTGCTGTGTGGAGAAAATTTTGGTTGACACAGCTGGGCCATAAGTGCTATTAGAATCAAATATGTAAGGGTGAGGCTGCTGCTAAACACCCTACAGGTGAAAAAACAACCTCCCACAACAAAAAATTATTTTTGCCAGTGTTGATAAACCCTGGTCTAGAGAGAGAGAGCACTTGGCCTAAACTGCGCAAGTATTTAACTGTGTGTGTGAGTGTGTGTAGAAATGTCTGTTAAATGCATTTAATATACATTTAAATGCAGGTAGGTTAAATGCAAGGCAAGAAATTGTGCTAGACGTGCTAACTCTGCCGTAGAAGAAAGGTAAAGGGTAATGGTTCCACTGAAGGATGTGGGAGTCAGCCAAAGGAGATGAAAATTGGGCAAACTATTGCAAATTTTTTCTACATATATTAGCTTTTTATAACAAAACAACTTTAAGATAGAATGTGACCTCCTGTCAAGAGCTAAGAGGACAATATCTTATTTATTTTCATAAGAACTTATATGAAAATCACATTTTTTAATTTTTATTTTTTAAAACCCTCACCCAAGGATATATTTTATTTTTAATTTGAGAGAGAGCTATAGATATAGATAGATAGATAGCTGATAGATATAGAATGATTGGTTGCCTCCTGAATGTGCCCGGAGTGGGGATCAAACCTGCAACCTAGGTATGTGCTCTGTGCTCTGACCAGAAATCAAACCCACAAATTTTGGTGTATAGGATGCCACTCCAACCAGCTGAGCAACCCTGCCAGGGCTTAATTTACATATTTTAATTCTGTGTAAAATTGGGCCTTTTGATGGCATTTCTTTTTGGGTTTTGCCAGAGAAATGTAATTGGAAATAGATGCTATTGGTTTAAATGGTACATCCCTAGTTCCTCTTGGAGATATCCCATTGATTTTAGTCCATTACACACTGGAAAGGGATTGGAAATGCAAATGTAAATTGATATATTTTCCCATAGCTTTTTTAAAAAATTAAAAATACTGGTTTGATAGCACTTAATTGCAATATCTCCATACCAGAATTCAAAAGCTTTAATTTTAACCTTGTAAGACTAAATACAGGCATGAAGAAAATGCCAGGAGGCAGTTCAGCGTCAACATGAATTTAGCACAAAATGATTGACTATTTGATAAAACAAAAGTAGGAAAATGCAGTCTTTTCTCATTAGCCATGTGTAGATTGTTTATTTTGAGGGTTATTGTCACAAATACTCATTTGTACCAGCCAACATCTGTGTGTTTCTGTCTTTCCACATTGTTGGAATTTGCTGCTGGACCAGAAAAAAAGTCATTATAATACTAATGTAAGGATGTTAATTAGCAGGATAAATCAGTTCAGCATATATGTTCTAAAGAGAGTTATAAGCAAATCATTGATAAAATGTTCTTTTCTTGTGCGTGCGCGCTCGTGTGTGTGTGTGTGTGTCCTGTACATTTAATATATTTGATGCCATCAACTTTTGCCAGAATATAGCTACTGGGAAAGATCATGAACTTGAAATTAGGTCCTTATTTGATTTGTCTGTACCTGCTACAGGATTTTGTGACACTGGGACCATGGATTATTTGCGGGGTTTTTGTGAACCAAAACCTAGACAATGCATTCATATGCAGTGCTTACCCAAATGCCTAGAGCTCAGTAGGATAACAATAAATTAAATTTCATCTGCCATGTTCTTTCCTAATCTTACAATATGTCTGCTTTCCCCACAAACAGGGTAGAAACATAGCTTCAAAAATCTGTAGTGAGTTATGCTCCAGATCATAGGATTTTTAAAAAGTTCTTCCTGTCCTTTATAAGGGGACTTTTCCCTGTCCCTTGGTGTTTAGTTCTTGTTCTATTGCCTGGTTCCTGCTTTTGGCCTCATTACCTAGTTTCATGAAATTGATGCTTCAGTTTTAATACCAGTTTGGCTTAACTCCTGCTTTATCCCCGGTTGTCATCATTCAGATCTGCTTCCGTTGATGCTGTGCCCTCATACCAGCCCTAGCATCACTGCCAGATTTGGTCAAGGGCCCCAGCCTTTCAGGTTCCATGAGAGGAGTTTAAATAAGTGTGTAATCAGTAAGATGTTTTATTTATTTTACTTTTGACATTGTAATCATTTTTTATTTTTAACAATTGACATACAATATTATATTAGTTTTAAGTATACTTCCTGGTCATTATAGACATAATATAAATTACTAAGTGATCATCCCGATAAACATTGTACTCATCTGACACCATGGGTAGTTATTGGAATGTTGTTACCTATATTCCCTGTGCTGTACTTTACATCCCCATGTGTACTCTGTAACTACCAATATGTACTTCTTAATCACTTGTTTTACCCATCCCTCCAACCCTTCCCTCATCGGGGAACCATCAAAATATTCTTCATATCTATTAGTCTGTTTCTGTTCTGCTTGTTATTTATTTTGTTTTTTAGATTCAACTGTTGATAGATATGTATTCATTGCCATTTTGTTATTCATAGTTTTAATGATTTTTTTCCCTCTAATACTGGTTTGGTGGTGATGAACTCTAGTTTTTTCTTTTCTGGAAAGCTCTTTATCTGCCCTTCAAATCTAAGTGATAGCTTTGCTGGGTGCAGTAATCATGGTTGTAGGTCCTTGCTTTTCATCACCTTGAATATTTCTTGCCTATCCCTTCTGGACTGCAAAGTTTCTATTGAGGAATCAGTTGACATTTTTTGTGGGAACTCCCTTGTAAATAACTAAGTACTTTTATCTTACTTTTTTTTTTTTAAGATTCTCTCTTTGTCTTCAATATTTTGCATTTAATTATAATGTGTCTTATCGTGTGCCTCTTTGGATTCATCTTGTGTGGGATTTTCTACACTTCCTGGACTTGTATGTCTATTTCTTTCACCAAGTTACAAAAGCTTTCTGCCATTATTTTTTTAAATAGACTTTCAATTTCTTGTTTTCTCTCTTCTCCTTCTAGCACCCCCATGATGCAAATGTTGGTATGCTTGAAGTTGTCCCAGAGGCTCCTTATACTATCTTCATTGTTTTGGATTCTTTGTTGTTGTTTTGGTTGTTTCTCTAATTGAGTGTTTTCTGCTTCCTTATCATCCAAAGTTTTTATTTGATCTGTTTCATCTACTCCTCTGTTTATTCCCTGTTATGTATTCTTCATTTCAACTAATGTATTCTTCATTTCTGACTGGTTCTTTTTTATGTTTTCTAGTTCTGTTTTTATGTTTCCTATATTTTTGTCAAAGTTCTCACTGAGTTCATCAAGCATCTTTAAAACCAGTGTTTTTGAACTCTGCATCCGGATGGTTGCTTGTCTCCATTTTGTTTGTTATTCCTCTGGGGTTTTGTTCTGTTCATTTGTTTGGGACATGGCTTTTTTTTGTCTTCTCATTGTGGCAGCTTCCCTGTGTTAGTTTCTATGCATTAGGTAGAGCTGCTATATCACTGGACTTAGTAGAGTGGCCTTATGTAGTAGGTGTTCTGTAGGGTCCAGTCTTACAACCTCCCTGATAACCTGAACTGGGCACTCCAGGTATGACCCCATGTGGGCTGTGTATACACCTTCCTGTTGTAGTTGAGATTTAGTTGTTGTTGACACATCAATGGGAGGCATTTACCCACAGATTGATTGATTACAAGGACAGGCTACAACCGTGGACCACCAACAACTGTGGAGAATCGACTCTGCAGGGGCCCACCCCATAGGGCCAGACTTACTTCTGTGGGGCTCTGGTGCCCACTGAATCCACCCTATGAGTGTGTCACTTGGGGAGTGGTTAGGTGGCATTTCGATATGATCTGAAGCTGTACATCTGGTGTGCTGGCTCTGGGGCCAGGAAGTGTGAGCCAAGGTCAGCACCTGCCTGTGTTGTGCCTGGGGGCCACCTGGCATAAGCTATAAAGCAATCTGCAGATGGTTGCTACTTGTGCTGCATTTAGAGGTGCCCTGGTGAGGCCAGGCTATGAGCCAAGCCCAGCTGCTGCTAGTACCAGGCTTAGAGCCACTTAGTAAGAGGTGCAGGACACTCTGAGGCCAGATGCTGCTTGTCTGAGAGGTTTTAGGAAAGTCTGAAGCATGAGGCAAGGCAGGCCATTCTTATGAAAAGGCCACTGGAAACAGCCTTATTGGGCCTGACAAGATGGGTTGGGCAGGGTCTCAGGGAATCAACAGGGCAGGGCAAAGAGCATGAGTCAGGTTGATGGGGACTCAGATATGGCACCCTTCGATCAGATCTGTCTGTGTGTGTGTATGTTGGGTGGGGGTGGGGGTAGAAAAGAAACAATGACCTCTGACAGCAATTTTTCTGTGACAGAAAGCTGCCTCTCCAGCTCTCACCATGATGCCAGAGAGTTCAGTTCTTTCCCATATGTCCCTGGTTCTGTCCCAGCTGGAGCTCAGAGCGAGTGAGTCAGAGTAATTCTATGTGTGGGTCCTTTAAGAGGAACTGACTGGGATTCTAGAAGCTCTCCATCTCACTCAGCCACACTCCCTGCTTGTTTTTGCAGTCAGAAGTTCAAGGGACTTTTCTTCTTAGCACTGAGACCCTGGTGTGAGGGGACTGGTGTGGGCCTGGGATCCTTTGCTCCTCAGGGGAGACCTCCACAGGCAAGATATCTCTCTAACTTTTGGTTGCCACACATAGGTGTGGGACCAGATGGTTCGTTTCCTCTCCTCCTACCAGTCTCCATGTGGCTTCTTGAAATCCCTAGTGGTAGGCCTTCCATTCAGCAGGATTTTAGGTAGATCTGAATGATGGTCTTTAGGCAGTTTATTTCTAATTTTGATGTCTCATCAAGATGCTTTAATGCAGCTTTCACCTATAAGAAAGGAGTCTCATCGTATTGACTTCCTTACTACGTATTTCCAGGAACATTGTACCTACCCGTTATGCATCTCTCAGATCACCACCTCCACTGCAGTTCATTGAGCCTCTGTATTATTCATAACCGTATGAAGGGTTCTGATTAATAGAAGAAACTTTGAAGAGGACATATTCATTCTGGCTTCTCGATAAATATTTATTGTGCAATTTATATTATGCCAGAGGCAGTGGGTCGTTGTTTATCAGTTCTTAGCTCCACACTGGCTCGTCTACTCTCTGTACTCCTGAAACTAAAAGGCCATAGGCAGCGTTTCTCAGATGTCCTCACCAGCCTAGTTGGGGCCGCACTTTGCCAGTGGATGCGCTGGCCAGAGTGTAGACCGTAGAAAGAATGGAGATCACTTTTTGCTTTAGGTTTCAGCAGGAGCATGCTAGTCATTTTTGAAGAATTAAAGAAGTCTAGTGTTGCTGGAGTAGAGAATGAGTGAAAAGAAAAAGGTACCCAAAGAGGTCAGGCAGTTAAGTAGAAAACGAAATTATGTATACAGGCTGCAGGGATGTTAAAATGGCTTTTGTATCATTCAAAGTGTGATAGGAAGCCATTAAAAGGGTTGGAACATAGGACTGATGTGCGTGTGTGTGTGTGTGTGTGTGTTTGTTTGCTTGTTTTTGGTTAGGCCTTTTTTGCATTAATAACAATTAGCAATTTTGTTAAGAGTAGTTTGTTGGCAAGTGGACGGACGCAAGAGTATGTCCAGGAGATCCTGTTGAAGGCTGGATCAGGCAGGCGGGATAATGACACACGCAGAGCGTGCTGTGGTCCCAGGTGACTCCATGCAGCCTCACAGGCTGCCTCAGCTTCAGAGCACCTCCACAGCAGCACGTGCTACCACAGGTGCTACAGGGAGAGGAAAAAAGATCTAGGGAGTCAGCAATGGCAGTTAAATGACTTCATTTGAAAATGAAGCAAATCATATCTGTATATATTTCACTCACCAAGGCAAAATTGCATGGGCACAGCTAATATATCCAAGGGTACAGGAGAAGCAGGTATCGGTCAACAACGACGATAACAACAAAAGCCTACAAAGAGGGTATTTCACTGCTCTAGAGGGAAGCTAATGATGGTGGAAGTGGGGGATAATGATCAGATTCGAGGTATGTTTGGGATGCAATTTTGTTTTTACTCCTGTCATCATGAAACAGGTGTCTGCTTTTTCCACCACGTTTTTTTTTTTTTGTGTGTGGTAGTTTTAGATATAGAGTGTGGTGGTTAGACAATCATATACTTTACACAGTATTTTCTGCAATATTTCCAGTACCTACCTGACACTGTACATCGTTATTTGATGGTAAATTGAAAAAGATATGATGAATTGGAGATGGGATCTTAGAAAAATAAAGTATCAAAGACAATTACAGTGTTCAAGATACGATTAATGAATAAGCAGAGTGGTTTTTTACTGTGATTGGGACCTTGAGGAATTGAAAGTTTGGATATGTCAAATCTGAGATAACATTCAAGTATTTAAGTAGAGATGCATGAGTTCAACACACAGAGGAAAGGATCAGGCTTGAAACATAAATTGGGGGCTCAACAGAGGTAGAGGCTATTGAGACAAACAGATGGGAGGATGAATAGTCAGGACCAGGTTAGTAACTGGACTTGAGAGGTAAGAGGAAATGAGATGTTGAAAATGACAGGATTTGTGGTCGCTATCAGATTAGGCAGTAATGGTTTCATCTGTAACAATGAAAAAAGTAGAAAGAGATAATGTAGTTTTAAGACCATGCATTCCTGCTTGAACATGTTCAGAAGGCGATATCTCTGCATATTGAGATCGCTGTGGGAAAAAGAAAAAAACAAGGTGAAGAGAAAATCTTGGAGTGAAAATTTACAGTTAGAATAGAAGAGGACAATTTAGGGAAATGTTCAGTGAGGGGAAAAAACAATAACTAGTTGTCATACAAATCAACATAGTTGAGAACTTCAGAAAAGAGAGGGTCGTGAACCATGTCAAATGCAACCAAGTTTGAAATATATGGTATAATTGTGAAGTTTGGGTGGGTTTGGATTATCTATATTTGCTTGTCTCCAGTTTAGTTGACCTCAGTCAGTTGTAATCTAAGGTTATTCCTCTGTCCTCTGAAGATTCTATCAGCCTAGAAAGGCTTAGTGTTTTCAGAAATTAAGAAAGAAAAGGATAGAAAGGGTTGACTCTTTCTTGCTATTATGAAAAAAGTCCTTTTAGTGTACAATAATAATAATAATGATAGCTAATATTTAATGAGTTTTATATGCCAGGCTGTATTGTATTCTATGTGCCTTGTATGTATCACTATCTCATTTAATAGTTCCAATCACCTCTGAGTTAAAAATGATGTTCTTGACCACACATCCTCTCTAGCTACTATCCTTTTTCCTTCTTTCCTTTGTAGTAAAATTTCTTGAACTAGCTGGGTATCAATTATATCTCTTGTCCTTCCTTTTTCATTCTCTCTGAACCCACTCAATATGGTGAAATTCCTTTTCACCATTTTGCCAAAATTTCTCTTGTGTACATCATCAGTCGCTGCTTGTTACCAAATTCAGTGGTGACTTCCCGCTACTTATCTATTGATAGCATTTGAAAAAATTTTTTTCCAATCTCATAATGCTTAGTATTCTCTAAGTGCTCACTCTCCTTCACCAGCCGTCTATTCCCAGTGTCCTTTGCTGGTTTCTCCTGATCTTCTCTGATGCCTCAGAGCTCAGATCTGAGATGGTTACCTACCAACACTAACAACTTGGAGGATGTCATTTGGTGTCATGACCTCAGAAAATAGCCACACAGGGACGGGTTCCAAATTTGCGTTCCCATCTCTTACTGAACTTTGGATTCCTGTAGGAAATTCCCTACCAGTAGGCATCTTTAGTACCATTGTGTTCTTTTTTAAAGCATGTTTTATTGATTATGCTATCACAATTGTCCGATTTTTTCCTCCCCTCCCTCCCCACAGCCCTGTACCCTCCTCCCTCTTCCTAACTTCCCTCCACCACCCGCAGTGAGCGCTCCCCCTCCGATAGCACCATTTCAGCAGAGCGCGCTTTCTCCCTGCAGGTGCCGAGGCACGGTATCTTCTCTTCCTCTTCTGCCCCATTAGTAAATTCATTTAAGTCTACCTTCTAATTGTATTTAGAATCAGGTATTTTTCAACACATCCACTAGGCTGCTGAATTTGATGAAGCTACAATTATTTAATTTCTTAGCCTTCTTCCTGCTTCGATTCTTTCTCTCCTATAATCTTTTTCAACCTAGCCAGAGCTAATCTGCAAAACCTACACAAGTTCTACTGAAAATCCCGCAATGGCTTCTCGTCTCACTCAAAGTAATAACGAAAATCTTACCTTGAGTCAAGATACGATCTGTTGCCTTCCCACTTGCTGCCTCCTATATTTTAAAATCAGCGTTTGTCACTTCCCCACTCTCTCACTTTGCTCAAATGCTCACTGACCTCTCTTATTATTTGTACACACCACACACATTCTTGGCTCAGGCTTTCCCATGACCTATTACTGCCTGAATTTTTTTTTAGAATACCTACATCACTTTCTCTTTTACTTCCTTCCGATCTCCCCTTCTTAGTGAGACCTTCTCTGACCACCTTTTCTAAACGTTAACAGCCGCCTGGCCTCCTGTACTCTCACTCTCTATTCTTTTATCCTATATTATTTTTATTGATGTAACCCTTTGACACATTATATCTTTATCTATGTAGTATCCCCTTCCTCATATAAGTTCAGAAATTATGCTTTTGTTACTGCTGTATCACTGGTGCCCACCACAGTCCACGGTACCTCAGGTAGGTGCTAGTATGTTCTCGTTTGCTGATTAGGCTCAGAAAGGTTAAGGCCCTTGCTCAATTTGTAAGCGGTGAAGCTGGAACTTAAGTTCAGAAAGTGTGAGTCCAGAGCCCATGCTTTTATTAAGCATGTTGTATATTTAGACATGTCCAGCCTTCTATTTACCTGTCTGAATCCACCATCGCATGTCTGAAAATCGGTGTTACTCTTCACCTCTGTCCATGACAGTTATTTTAGCCTGATTTTATTTATACAAAAGCATTCATGGTGGCAACAGTCACCATGAAATGGTCTCCTGTCCCCAGAAGCCAGTCCTGTCACCCTTGAGCTGTGTTTTTCCGTCTACAGGGAAGGCTTTGCTACCAGCAGCAATAATTAAGAATTGAAAAATGTCCAATAGGCTACAGGGCAGATGCCTTTATCAATCTGGTTTCATAACAATGAGGAGTAATTGGATGATCATAAACAACTGTGATGCATTGTAGCCTTTGAGACTTCAAGAGAAATAAATAGAAAACGATGAATAAAAACTAGGAAAACTGATATAAACCATCTTTACCATCTATTTATGAAGATTCCAGGACAAGAAAAAGGATCACAAAAAAGACTGGGAATAGACATGATTATTTCTTTAGTTTTAGCTCAAAATTTGCTTAACCAGATTTTTTTTTTAAACCAAATTCCTCTCGGAACGCAAGCATTCATCAGATACTTTGCCACTTGATATTTTTTATGTGCATCAGCTTTCTTGGAGAGTTGAAAAGTTGAGAAAATGCCAATATAACACACTTTAATAAAAAAGTAGATACTATCTTTTCACATATATACACAAATAGCAAAGTAAGCACATCCGAGTCACTATATTTACAAGAATCAATATTGTTTCAGAGAAATATCACTTAAATTTTATGTCCCTGTTTATGCAACTAGAACTACGCTGTATTTGGATTGCACATTTAAAAAAAATCTCAGCCACTTTTTCTGTAGCAAGAGACTAAACTAAAAGCCCACTCCATTGGATTCTCCATAAACTGCGAGTCGATAACAAGATCAGTACAGTTTGAAACATGAATAAAAATCTTCATACCCCTCATTGACACTTGTCCCTCCTTTCCTGCACTTTAACAAGCAATAGCTTCAAAATGCCCTCCTTTTTTGAAAAGTATACCATCACTACCATTTTAATGTATGTTTTCATCTATAACAAGTCTTTGAAAAATTGCTTGGAGAGCCAAAAGGAAATAGAAAGGAACGTAGCTTTTGTAATACATTGATCGGATTCTGTCCATTAGCAATTCTTATGCCTTAGATTAAAAAGCAAAAGGACAAAAACAGTCAGAAAAATAAACTCCGTTTACAGAACAGAAGAAAATCACTTCACATAGATTTATCAGAAATGCACTTAAACTATACTGTTGCCATTAAAATGGAGACAAAATACAATTTTTAAAAATTGTATTTATTTTTACTGGTTGACATGTTTTTAATTTATTTATTTGTAAACCTGAAGCTATCACTGGAAAAAGTGTCACCTATTTATTTACAAAGGATTTTCTGGGATGAGACTGTCAAGCTGGTTTTCACCTGCGTGAATGCGTAGATAAAGATGCAGACACGGCGAGCTCCAAGAGCGAGAGCAGTTGGTCTTGAATATTGTGGAACGATCTGCTGTGTTACACTGTTGCGAGACCATTTAAAGAATTGTCTCCATTTGGAACAATATAATTGCTCAGTTGGGGTACTGCGGTCAGTCAGGGGATAAAATATATCTAAATACAGTTCCTTTTAAAAATATTTCTATCTTTTTCATCCAAGTCTGCATGCATTAGACGTTAGCCAGGAAATACAGACCACCTGCTGTTTAAGAAGCATAAATTGCCTTGACATGCTTCTATGACAAATAAATAAGAAAAAGGTAAAATAGGCCAATTATAAGGAAAGATGAAATGAATACATAACATAAAGGAAATTCAAAACATCTGCGGAAAGTAAATGTGAATTTTTTTTACTACACTTTACAAGTAGAGAATACTTCTTCACATTAAAATACAAATAGTAGGTGAATTTAGAAAACGCTGCAAGAAAAACTCTTTTACCATTTCCAACATTATTATTAAAAAAATAGATTAAAAAAAACCCTCTTAACTGTTTCTTGGCTAAGCAATACAAATATAATTTACTCTGACCAAGTGCACATCCAAACAGTGTTACTTAATAACATAAATTTCTTTTCAATTAATATTCTATAACTATTTTTAAGGCTGTGTTAAAGAACAGCAGATTGAGTTATAATTATATTTCTAATGGATTTAAATCCTTTTTTGAAAACAATATGGGTATTAATCAACAAAACAATATATTCCTTGTGCCTTAGAGAAACAGTTTGGGCTCTTACAAACTAATTTCGCAATAAATCAGTTTATATGCATTATAAAGTTTTCATAGCATTGTTTCCATTTGATCTATGAGCCACTATAAGGGGCTTCGAGTAGGAAAGCAGGGTAAGGCCCACTCTGGGTGAGTCACAAAGACAAAACAGGATCTGCCTCTGTTACCGGGAGATGGGAGACAGCAAGCTGAAAGGATTTCCCCAAGGCAAAGGTGGAACCGGAAGTGTCATTTCCTGAGTGAATCTATGGGCACATCAAGTTAAGTCCTCAGTTGCAGCTTTGGGGGACAAGAATGCTGTAGTCCAGGGAGCAACGGCTGGACAAGGCCATGGGATTTAACGTCAGAACGTTCTGAAAGTAAGTTCTGGGTTCACTTCTCACAAGCTGTGTGATCTCCGAGCCTCTAGACTTTAGTTTTTTTCTCTGTAAAATGGGTTTAAAATTGTACTCAAGTCACTCAGTTGTTGACTGGATTACATGCAATAACATGTGTTAAACAGCTCTCATCATGCTTGGCATGGAGAAAACATTGGGTATATACTTGTGGTGTTTGTTATTATTATACCTTCATCATCATTATAATCATAGGACAGAAAAGAAACCAAGAAGCAGATCATTTTTAAGACTTTTAAGGAATGATAAAATAGGGCAGTTCGGGAGTCTTAAGCTTGCGAGCTCTATGTACGAAGCAGCTGTTTCTGCGTGCGGACCTCCGCGTGTGGTGCGGGAGCGGGCGGCTCTGCGAAGGCAATGCTGCGGGCTAAAAAATGAATCAGGAGGAACACGCCTAGCCCCAGATTGTCATCCACGTTTTCTAGATAAGACTGGTCATTAAATACAAACCCTTTTTAGTCATGTGCTGACCATCGTGTGCCAGAAAAGCCATATGATTTCGATACTAGCCAAAAATATGACATCAAAATGAGGCACTATGTGGAAGGCATGGGAAAGGGTAATGCAGAGATAGCAGCAGTTGCATTAGTGTTTAGCCATGTAGCAATCTAGCCTATGTTCTTCTAATGCAGCTGTGCTAAAATATAAAATGGCTCATCCAGCTTCTCCAAGAAGTAAACATAAAGATCACCATTAATATGCTCAGAAATGTAATAAGTACTGAAGTCATATGGAGGGACTTTAAAAAGTTTTCTGAAATGTGGGATAACAGCAGTGAGACAGGTAAGTAGCAAATTAACGGAAATGTGTTTCCTTCAGAGGCCACGTGGGGGCACTGCTAGCAGGGTGGGTAGAGAAGAGTGCTGTGAAGGAGCTCCCTCCCTACAAAGGCTCCTGACAGCTTGTTGTGGTCATTAAACACTAGAGGCCAAAACAACAGGGAGCAGAGGGGCTTTCTTTTAAATAGTTCATCAAATCATGCCATTTCTGCTCAAAAGCTTTCAAAGGTTTCCCCTTTCACTTACAAGGAAAATCCTACTTCTTACAATGGTCCTGAGTGGTCTTAAACCAACCGATCTGGTTCCCCTGTCCGCCCTCATCTGTTACGGGTTGTTTCATGGCTGGGGCTCCTCCTCAATCGTTGGGTCTCAGCTCCAGTTCTGCCTTTTCGAGACATTGTTTCCCCGACAATCACTCTTCATTACTTGCATTGGCCAGTACCCACGCCTACTGGTTGTTACACAGTTTGAATACCACACTTACTGTATTATATATATCAAAAATGCATTTTAAGGACTACTCAAGTAGCAAAGTCACTGAATGGATTACATGACACAATATATGTTAACCAGCTATAACCATGCCTGGCACAGAAGAAAAAAACTGTATATTACTTGTAGTGGTTATTATTATAATGTTGTGATCATATTGTATTTTAATTATTTAATTATGCAATCATCATTATAAATAATGTCATCATTATCCATCTTTATCATCAAATGAGAACAGGCCAGAAAGGAAGCTGGGACAAAATAGGGCAGTTCGGGAACCCAAGGCGGCAAACTCTGGGCACGAAGCAGATGTTTTCATCGTGCAGACCCTGTTAATTTCCTTTATATTATTTATCACTGTCAAAACTCATGCTTGTGAACCTGATTTTCTTTCTTCCTATCCCTTCCCTAGCTCACAGGTAATTCCCGTGAAGGCAGGGACTTCCCTTGTACAATCCCCCAACTCTGTGAAGTAGCTTTCAGACATATAACATGGCAATGTAGCACATGTTTAGAATATAGAGTCAAATCATATATAATCTAGGGTTACGATGACGTGTCTAACAATCAGGATGACCTGCCCAGCAGCCACTAGGAAGGGAAACGGCCACAGTGCAGGAGCAGGACTCTGAAGACCCCTGCGGTTCTAACAGGACACCTCGGTTGGCGAAGTGTGGGAATGTTTATAGGTCCAAAGCAATAACGGCCTGAGTGACAGAATGGTGGGCTCTCAGGATGAATATTAGAAGTATCTAAAATTTTACTGACCAATACAGATCTCTTAGTTATCCATTGCTGTCTAACAAAACGCCGAACATTTACTAGTTTAAAATCACCTACACTTATTATCTGTGTCTGTGGGTGAGAAGTCCAGGTATGGCATAACTGAGTTCTCTGTTCAGTGTCCCAAAGATTCATTTAAAGATCTTGGTGAGACTGTTTTCTATACTGGAGCCAGGGTCTTATTACAAGCTTGTTTTAGTTACTGGAAAGAGTCCTTTCTTTTACGGTTTAGGGCTGATGTGCCCCTTTTCTTGTGTTATCCACCACCACTAGCCCCTTAAAGACTCTCACAGTTCCTTGTGATGTGGCCCATTCACAAGTCTTCTTACACGCCTTCTCACAACATGGCAGCTTACTTTTAGGGCAGCAAGAGAATCTCTGATCTCAGAGAAAACTAAACCCTCTTCCAAAAATTTCACCCTGGTACATCAGGTCCAGCTGAGCCAATCTCTCTTTTGAATAACTCAAAATCAAACAGACTGGTGACTTAATTCAGTGACTTAATTTGCACAGTGCCTTCACCACTTCATATAACACAAATTAATCACAGGAGTGAGATCAGCCATATTCACAAGCCCCATAGGAAAGTCTTACACTGGGCATGTTCGCCGGGCTTGTGGCTCCTGGAGGTGTCTTCCAACTCTGCGTACTTCAGTAGTCCTACCAGGACGAACTGGCCTATGATAAGCCATGAACCTCATCACTCAGTAAAATTTGTTGACTCTCAGGTATAACTTACAGACATGAAGTAGTTGCTATCTTTGAGTTTAGGAATCCAGCAATTAAAGAGACAATGAGCTTGGCTTGGACAGTCAAGACAAGTAAGTTCTATAGGATGGAAAAATCTTTCTAATGATGCAGATACAGTGATAATAGCCTCTCTGAAAACTTCATAGCCATTCAATTACTATTCTTATTTATTTATTTTTAGAATGGAAGAACAGCTAAAACTGCATACAGATAACTGAGCATTTGTAAAGGATTTTTATATGCCACCAGTATAAATATAATCTGCAAATAGATAGCATGTCTTTGCTTAAAATGTATTAAAATATTTGTATAAAGTTACTTTTGATATTAAGTCACTTCAAACAATTGACCACCTGTGTATTTATGCTCTGACCTGGGAAAATCCTGTTTTTAAAATGGAAAAAAAATGGATACTTTGCATAAGCACAAAGGGTTGGCAGATTTCTGAGTTGTTTTTGGGCATAAAGCCTTTGATGTTCTTGGTCACATTATGTAACATTTTAGGAGTTGCACTTCTGTTCTATTAAGGAAAGAAGGCAATATTTGGTTTCCCACCATTAACAATAAAAAAACTAGAGGGGAAAAAAAAACATTCGGAGCAACTATTTTAAGTCAGTAGACAACGAGCAGAGGAAGCTGGTGATCTTTGAGAGAAGAGAAACAAATAAAGTGAGTCCTACTACACCCCTGGCTTTCTGCCTAGGGGCGATTTCCAGACAACAATTAAACAGATCCATAGTTGAGGAGTCAGATATAAAAAGATCAAGGAGACAAAGGCAGCTAAATTTTGCAGGGAAAAGTATTGGAGAGAGCTGGCCACATGCAGAAAGAGTTCTAGAAATCTACCTTGGGACTCCCGTGGGTCTTGGCTAGGGTGTCATGAGCGTACACTTGTCTAGAAGCCAGCTGGGCAACTGCTCAGCTAGCTGCCTGCCTGGCAGCCCAGCACAAAAACATAGACAAGAGTCACACAAGGTGACTATGCTAATCACTCAGCTTTTATTGAATGCAGGTTCACTCAAAGTAGAACATCAACATACATTAATATCCTACTCACACTCTAACAATCTAAGAGAAATATAACACACACACAGGAATCAATGGGGGAGAACAATCCTGTGTCCCAGAGTCTCAGTCTGCAGGTCCAGGAGACAGCATGGTGGGCAAGGGAGTTGTCTGTGTCTTACAAAGAAGGAATTCCAGAGCCCGGTGGATAGCAGGGCGGACGAAGTCCTCAGTCCAGCAGGGCAGATCCTCCAATGGCCGTGACAAGGGAGGTCAGCGTGGTGTGGAGCAGCGCTCTGGTATGTGGAGCTCGGCTGTCTCAGCAGTGGT
>PVKM010025184.1:0-20092 GCA_004027735.1 Carollia perspicillata
GACCTCCAGAGCTGCCTGGGTCTGGAAAGGCGGGCCTGTCTAATTCTCAAGTTCACTACTAGGAAACCCCCTCTTACCTCAACCTAAGCCCCATTCTCTAGTATGTGTTTTCAATAATGAATTTGTTATTTATTTCTCCACCTGCCTGAATGCCCCCTCCACCCCCTCAGTGGACTTAGAATTTAGGAAGGACGGTACTTATTATCTTCCTCAAATCAACAGCATCCTGTTTTTCTTGCTAGCGGCCCAGGCATCATAGATGCTCAATAAATATTTGTTGAATGAGTCAGTCCCCCCGTGCACTGGTAGCGGTATCCATCCTCTACATTTCAGCTGCACTTTCTCCCTGTCTCCCTCTTCCTCCGCACGCTACAGATGGTATACACGCTGCAGTCCTCGTGAAGATTGAGAAAGCAGCCCGACAGATGTGTTGTTCATAGCTCCCCAGTCAGGCGTAACTAAACATTTACATTTATTACCAATTAGAGGGGAAACAGACTGTAGTTTTATGCACTGTATGTGGCTGGATATATTTCTTTTTGGGATCTCACTAAAAACTTCAAAGTGTATCGTTAGACCTCACTCTCTCACCAACTCGAACCTCATTGAAAATGCCATTTAAATAGAGGTCTGCCAATGACAGCACAAATCTCTCTGTCACCCTTTTACCTCCCCACGGAACACCATCAAGGTGGAAACACAAGGTCGCAGGAGGGCAGCGGACCCAGTGTGATTGAGTTGACCCCACTCCACTAGCAGGCGGCGGAACACGCAGAATTGATGGAGTTGTTATGGGCTTTCCTGAAGGCCAAGCATACGAAGTTGTCGGCGGTTCAGAATGCACAACGCTGTGTGTGCGTGTGCAGAGCTTTGCTGTGTTTACGGCCCCTTTCCTTTTAGGGCCAAACAGAAGGAATGAAAATCGGACTGGAAGTGGCTCTGGAGTCGTCTGTTCCAGGGATCATCCGACCTAACACGGAAGAATGCGCTGGTTTTAGCCGCGCTTCACCTGCCTAATCTGCTAGACATCTGACCTATGAGACACTGACCCGGCCTCCTCAAAAAGTCAAAGGAAAGCCCTGGCTGAGGTCTAGGCAACCTGAGTTCTGGGCTCAGCTCTCGTTAACTCAGTTTCTCCCCCTACAAAAGCAGGTGATTACCCCCACAAACTTTGCTAAGGAAATCATGAGATTTAATTAAAGATTTACGTATGGTATAAGGATTTCATCACATGGCTATTTACAGTAGGGCAATTTCAAAACAACCTAAATGTGAACAACAGGGTAGGGACCAGTGAATAAATATCTTATGGAAAAACCAGATGACTCACACAACACTGAATGGGTTTTACCAGAACGAGGTGCCGGGTACACCCACTGTCATGGATGAATGGCTCAAATGAACAAAAAAAGTCAGAAAATAACAAATGCTCATGTGACTGTGGAGAAATTAGAACTCTGGTGGTTCGCTGGCAGGGATGGGAAATGACCCGGCAGCTGGGGAAAGCAGTGTGGTGGTTCCTTAAAGGTGAAACAGAATTGCCACACGATCCTGTAATTCCACTCCTGGTGTATACGCCAGAGAATCAAAGACAGGCACTCAGAGAAGCAGATGTCCACCCGTGTTCACAGGAGCACTGTTCACAACAGCCGAAAAGCGGAAACAGCCTAGGTGTCCATGAGTGGGTGATGGGCAAACAAATTGACGCCTAGACGTACAATGGAATATTTTTCAGCCATAAAAAGAATGAAATACTGATACATGCCACAGCGTGGGTGAATCTCAAAAAATAATGCTACATGAAGGAAGCCAGACACAAAAAGTCCTGCACTGTGTGACTCCACACATGTGAAAGATCCAGGACAGGGAAGTGCATTGGGACAGAGTGGGGATCGGTGATTTCCAGACACTGGAGGGAGGGCAGACTAGGGCGACCGCGTCACGTGCCTGGGGTCGCCCCTTGGGGTGCTGGAAGTGTTTTGGAGCTAGACAGAAGTAGTGGTTGCACAGTATCATGAATTTACTAAATACTGTCAAATCGTTCATTTTAAAGTGGTTTGATTTCATGTTATGTGAATTTCACCTCAATAAATTGCTTTCTGTAATTGTGGTTTTGAAGGATATTTCCTGACACAAGGAATGTTCACATCATGCATGTAATGTTAAAAATTCGATTTACAATATAATTTCAATGTTATAAGCCTTAGAATATATGTGAATGGGTGAATATGTATAGATACATATATATGCACACAAATACACATACATACTATATTTACAAATATTTATGTACATGTATACCGTCTCTCCCCCCCACCATAAAAAACTGAAAAGAAGTACAGAACTCTGATCATTGAATTATAGGTTATATCATTTTTATGTTGTTTTTATATTCCTTAAAATAAGCACATGTCGATTTACAGTTTGAAGGGAAAGACAGTATTACTGAATGAGAATTGGGTTTCGAGAGTATTGCCCGGGTTTCCTTCAGCTCCACACTTCGGGGAGTCTAACAATGTGTTGCATTCACCTGAAGGCTCATCAGAAGGGCGGGCAAGAGCAGAGAAGCCTGGCGGGGTGGTGCCCAGAGGACGATGACTCGGGCAGGCAGGCCATCCTGGGGCACAGAGACGTTTGATACACAAACAGCCGTGTCGGCAATCTTCATGCAGAACTTGGTCCTTGTCACAGCATGCTTAAGTGACACCACCTGAAGGACATACATTTGCCACCTGGCTCCATAGCCCATTCTCTGTCATGGCTCCTTCGAGGACGGTGGTCACTGTCACGGCTCTCGTGGGGACTCTTTCCGTAGTACGTGAGTCTGAAAAGGAAATGAACGTCGCCATCCTGCACGGCGATTCCAGCCGAGTTCCTACTCGTAAAAGAAAATTGAGTTGTTGACATTGTCTTTTGTTTATTTTCTTAAAACGGTACGCTCCGCCGATGTGTTTCAGTAGGTGGCCCCCCGCCACGGCCAGCTCTATTCCGCTTGCTCCCCGCGGCGGGAACCGGGCTCCCCGCTAGCCGCAGGGCAGCCTTCCCCCCTTCCCTTCGCTCCACAGCAGCGTGACTTCCTGGGAGCACCGCGGGTTCAGAAGCAGAGTGTGCGCTCACACAGTCAGAGCATTTTTCCCCGTGTTTACAGATGCTCGTGGTCTGTGTTTGATTGTTATCCTTTCATCCCCTTCGGTGACTCTCCCCAGTTCCTAATTACCTTTGCGAGTGAGGGATCCCCACTCGCCACCTCGCTGCCCTTGGTCAGTAGCTATAAAGAAAGAAACTGAATTATTAAAATGTCTGTGCTGAGATGATCCCAGCAGATTGATTTCCGCTTGGTAGAGAGTCCCTGTGTGTAGAAGGAACGTGTGCACGGGCCTACGAGAGGTGTAAATCTCGGTTCGTGTTTCCAACAGAGAGGAGAGTCAGGAGGAAAATGAATTCAGGTGCGGTTTCCAAAAGACTCAGAGTCATAACGTCTGAAGTCATTCAGAGCGGAAGAAGATGCAAAAGATTGAGCGTGTGTTCACAAAAGCCCGGGGAGCGGGGACCGATGCCGAGGAGCCATCGGCCGTCCGCATACCCACACCCGGGGAGGATCAGGGAAATTCTGTCCACAGACCGTGGGGATGTGTCCCAGCGAGTTTCGAGAGGATGCAAGGGCGTCGTTCTGAGTTCTCCGAAGCACTGGTTTCATAAAACTGAGTCAGAGCGTAGTTGGATTCCTCAATCACTGAGACGCTGAGACATCACTCTAGATTGTACCTAGATCAAGCCTGGAAGGAGAAATGGAGTGTTGTACAAAACTTGACAGGCGTCAGCTTCGTGCGTGCCAAACCAGAATGAAGAATAACACTCATCTCTTGTCACCTTTGACTCGGGTATAGTTGTGCCTCAAATGAAATCTGCTCCACAGGCCGTGGCGTGCGCCCTCTGAGTGTCTGAGTGTGCTGACCACGGAGTTGCGAGCGGGAGCTTCTGGGTAAAGGACAGTCCGGGGATTTTAGAAGAGGCTAGTTCCTAGCTAACTCCTCCCTCGGGTGGCTGCTCTTTTGTTGAACTGTAAAGCTGTGAGCCCTCCATTGATAACCTGACACTCTGATTACTGGTTCTTTCTTCGGAAGGACACTAATCCAGCCCCAGGGGAAATAAATAGCTTATAAATAGAGCACTGGGATTAGGGAACAAAAGATATCTATCCAGCCTCTCTCCACCCCCACCCTCCCTTGACCTAGCTATTCAAAGGAGGTCAACCTTTATCAAGCCGGTGCCCTGGTTCCCTGCCTAGACAGAGGTCAGAGGTCAGAGGTCACAGGACCGGCCTGGCCCACTCTGGAGCATTGGGCTCCCTTGCTCCTTTAACACATACACTGGAATCCCTCCCTCCATGGGTTCCTTGCTCTGAGACACGACTTCACAGTCTATATTAAACCGCACTTTCTTTTCTCCAGCCTCGGGTCACATATTTTAAAAAAAAACAGTTTTGATTAGGTGCCGCATCTTTCAGTTCGGCGTATGAAGAGGAAGACCTGGTCAAGTTGGTAGACTCCACCAGCACCCTTTCCCCATGCGGAGTTCATGAGGTTCTGGGCCGCAAGAGGGGCAGGTCGTGTGCTTGAAGCGACAGGAAACATGGATGGCGTTGCCACTGGCAGCATCACAGAGGTGTGCCTTTCCCGACGCGTTACGCAGGGAGCCGTCACTTGCTATCTGGAAACACGTCACTAAGGTGAGGAGACAGGAGATGGTGTCAGACGTGACAGCCCTGAATGGACATCAGCTCAGTGCTAACCAAGATGTCCCCGTGTTCCCCAGGATTTCTCTGTGTTAGTAAAGCCAGGATATATTGCTCCCATGGTGCTGTCTTTACACTTCAAGGAATTCACTGAGGGTGAAGAACAAGAGAAGCATAGGGATTTGGCCCCCCCCACCGGCCCCGTGGTGTCTTCATTTTAGGAAATGAATCGAGCGGCCCCTCACACAGGAACATGGTGCTACCCACTCACTGCCCACAGGTGTGTTTGGCTTTGTGTTTCTGGCCATTGGGGGGGTTTGTGCGGCACCGAGCCCACGTTCTCTCCCGACCTCCGCTGTGACCAGTGCTCTAAACCAGCGGGCTGGAGTTGGAGGCGGAGTGTGTTATCATGAGAGGAAGCAGAAGCTACCGGGCCCAGCATCACGAAGAACTAACATCGACATCATGGGGAAGTCCGGGGTTGCTCCAGAGGAGGAATGAGGAAGATGCTGAGTTCCGTTAAGAATCCAGAAGGCAGGGTCGGATGGTAGGACCCTGTCGGATGGTAGGACCCTGCCACTGCCGTGGCAGATGAGGAGACAAACCGAATCATTCTCCAGAGGTAACGAGAGCCAGAAATGGGGACCAAAGCGGGGAAACAGCTGGGAAGACAGGACCTAGGGGGATCCCAGGGGTTCTCCCTGACAGCATCTCCTTGGCCCGGCTCCGTTTTTGATGGGCTGGGTATAATTTCACTACTGAAAATTTTTCTGCATCAGACTTTCCAGTCAAAACCAGTGCGGTGAGGGCGTTGGGATCCAGAGTCTTCCCTTGGCAGCGTGGGTCAGGAATGCTAGATTCCGGACTCTCGATCCCGTGCTCTGCTGCAGGGCAAACTGAGGCGGGGGAGGAGAATGGAGCTTTCCTTTAGAAAAAGGTAAGGTTATCAGAGCTCTCGTCCGAGGAGGTCTGTTCTCTATTTCCCGGCGCGAGGGGACTCTTCCCCTTAGGCAGAGTGAAGACGAAGCCTGGAAATGGGGTGGACGTCCCTGGAAGCACTCTGAAGGGGCAAGAGAGAATCGGCTGCATGTGACTCTGGGCGGATTTGTCTCCACTCTTTAGCCGGGAGCCCGTGGACAGAGCCGCCCACTCTGTTCAGAAGCTGAGGGTTCGAGACCCTCCCATGAAACCTTCTCTTCTTCCTTCTTTCCACCGACACCCTTTTCCTCTCCTCTGCCCCGCCTTCCTCCACTCCACAGACACTTTGTTCTTTTTCTCTATTGATTCTTAGCTTCCCAAAAGCTCTGTTTATCTTTGCATTTTACCTTTATCACAATCTTCTATCTTTGAACCTCCACCTTGTAATCTCTTCCCTTAATAGCTCGGAGGGCTCTTTGTTTTCTCACCAGGGATGTTGCCCTTTCCCAGTTTTCAACTCAATCATTTCTGATGTTTAGCCTAAATGTTAACTGTTTCCGTTTTCTTGTTGCTTTCTGCGGTCTATAATTCCTTTTATATAAAGTTTCTAGTATCTCATTTCATGTTCTAGTCTATCCTTTACCTGCTTTTTAGACTCTCTTTGCTTTCTCTGTTCCTTTCGTTCTCATCTCACTTTCTGGCTGTTAGCCGTGTTCTGTAATGAAGCAGCAGAATCCCAGCCGGGAGGGCTGGACGGTGTGGGGAGCCCACATTACCGAAAGGGCATCGAGGAGTGCTCTTATCCCAGTTACTCCCAGCCGCCCCTGTATATGCCTTTCTGATTCCTCTTGATAGATTTCCTAGCTTAGCTGAAAACGACTTTGCAGGGAGACTTGGCCTAAGGAGACTTGAGAGGCTTATGGGTAGAGCATCTCCTAAGAGCTAAAATCCCACTGTTCAGAGAATATGTTTTACTTGCGGAGTATTGGTGGTTTATAGCTCACGCTACCCAGGCATTTTCAGAAAAGTCCTGTGTTTGTTTGACAACCTGTGTTGTCCCAAGTTCACGTCGTTGGTGTGTGAGGAAACCAAGCGGTCCACCCTGGATAGGTGGGCAGTGGAGCAGAGCGCGGCTCCCCGCCAGGCCCCGCAACCTGACGTGGTCAGGAGCCAGGTGGGGCTGAGGAGAGGGAATGACGATGGGACCGGGATGCCACACTGGCATCTCTGCTGACTACTGAGCTGTCTGTCTGCCCTGTGCGGGGAGGACCACGGGAGGAACCTGTCTGAAAGCGACTAGCTGTCCTACCTTCTTTCCTTCGTCATGGGAAGGAGGCGCTGCCTGTGGCAGTGCTGATTACAACCAGGGTTTCTGAATGGGGCAGATGTGGCCCTGCCGGATGCTCCTGACAAACCACAGGTCCTGTGCTGGACCACAGACAGGGACCGAGCCTACTCATTCTCAGGTCAAACTTCAAGGTTACTTTCTTGAGAAATGCTGCCTGTCCTGGGATAGGTCTCATCTGACCTTTACTGTGGCAGTTTTCTGTGGTTCTGCCTATTTTCCTCATTAGACAGTAAGTTCTTTAAAGGCAGAGACTGACTCCCACACTACTGTAGTACCAGCACACAGTATAGAGAGAGGCTCCACAAATATTTCTGATGAGTGAATGAATCAACCGTAAGACGTAGCACGTGTGAAAAGCATAAAAGAGACAGCAGCTTCTTCGAAAACCGAGGAGGGAATGGAGGGAGCGATCCCTCGAGGGACTTTTGGGCAATTGTGGGGCGGGTGCCATAGCGTGATCTGGCAGTTTTTGTGACCCCGGGCACGCATGGGCAGTCCCTTCTCATCTGGTGTCACGTTGAGTTATGGAGCCCCTTGATCGCGGGCAGTTGATTAATATTCCTCTGGAAGAGGTGGCGTTGTGGTTCTGAGCTCACCACTCTGGACCCCTCCCCCCGCCCTTTCTCTCACCCGCCCCCCCAGCCAGTACGTCACGGGCACTTCCCGAAGTGCACTGAGTGCAGCGGTCAGCGGTGCGATAGAAGGAGCCTCGTGACCAGAGCCCCCTCCAGCTCACGGCCTGGGGGAGAGCTCGGGTGCACGGTACAGAATATGTGCAGACACACTGCTGAGCGTAAGTGACACACTCTGAGAAACCTTCACAAACACGCACGTTGCAGAAATGACACAGACGAGAAAAGCACCAGTGGACAGCTGGCTCTAGCCGTATAAATAGATCACATGGAAGGCGGGAGAGAAAGCCTGCAGATGGAAAGACTTGTAGGCTGTAACTATTCTTTGCATGTTTTTCATATTACCAACTGCTGCATGAGGCCCTCGAAGGCAGGGGCCACCACACACACCACGGTGCTCCTTGGCAGCTAAGACCTGCCTACCACAGACGCTCAGGACCTGTGGGCTGCTGCAGAAGGGAGCCGCATTTCAATACGGCGAAGGCGTCTGGCAGGGCTCCTGCCAAGGGGGACTCCGGGCGCAGATCTAAATGGGAGAAGGGCCTCGTTTGCTGAAGGAAACTGGGGAGTGTGGTTCTGGAGGGGCGATGGCAAGGATATTGTACAGGGTTGATGGGTGGGGGTTCCTGCTACCAAGCCAGAGAAGCGAGGCGGAGGTGGCGAATGAGGACCCCAGCAGGTGGACAGGAAGGGAGAAGGAGAAATACCATGGATGACCACCCCCACCGAAGAGCTGCCTGTGTCATGTGTCGTAGAAAAACTTCCACGGACCCTGTGGCTGTAAGGCTCTGCTGTGACCTCGTGTGGACAACGGAGAAGGGAAGTTTAAGGGTGGTTACTTCACAGGGATCAGTGCGATTCCTCTAACGTAGGAAGTTCTCACTGAGGATCTTGTGGGGCCTGGGGACCATGCAAAGAGCTGGTGGGTGCAGTGACAATGGCCGTTGTCACTGTGGCAGCTGTAAGAGCGGAAGGCGGAGGGGGCCAGGTAAAGAGGCTCAAACTCGAGGAAGGGGGCTTTCGGGAAAGGAAGCAATTGGGGGCTTCTCGACACATCTGAGAGGGGCAGTCACCTGCTCACGTGGTGCTTGGGGAAGATGATTTAACATCAAAATCCCGACTGGGTTGGCGAGGGGTGTGGCGGGGCGAGACTGGAGCTCGGGAGGCTGGCCAAGGGCTGCCACAGTCTTCAAGAAAGAAGGGCAGCGTCTGGCCTTGAGGGAGCCTAGAGATAAGAACCGACCGCAGGAATGTCTTCAGTTCTGCTTTGATGTGGTGACGCTGACCGATGAGAACAGGGAAGGGGAAAGCAAGCATAGCATTCCCAGGCTTACAGGACGAATCCGCCAAGGGGGCCTCCTGGGTACAGTTTGAAACCTGGCTCCACTCCTGGCTTTTGGGCCTTAGAAGAAATCATCTTACATCAACTTTGACTTATTTATCTTAAGGTGAGGCCATTTCAGACTTAAATGGTCCGTGATTAATAACAGTACTTCAGTGGGGAAAGTAGGTAATGGATGATGCGAATTAATGATATGCTAAATTATACTATGGATGGCATAATGTGACTGAGATTTGCACACGGCTTTACACTTTACAAAGCATCTTTGCATACATTATTTAACTTCATTCTTATGAAAAACCACTGAGGTAAATACAGTAGTTTCATTCGTGTTTTATAAATGAGGAAGCAGATGCTTGGAGTCTTGTCCTAAGGCCATAAGGGCAGTCAGTGACAGAGCCAAGACTTAAATCCCCAAATCTAGACCTTGTATGCTGAGTGGGAACACAGGGGTCTCGGTTACTGAGTAGACGGCTGTGAATTCTTACCGCATGGAAGCAGCTTTGGATACAGCAGCATCCCCACCTCAGGACATTTGTTACCCACTGGTATGAACCCATCCACCCATTCACAGTGATAACTGATCCGCGGCCGCGTGTCGGGCGGAGAGCCAGGCACTGGGGACCCAGTGAAGAATGGAGCACGGTCTGCACTCAGAAGGACCCAGTCTCGTGAAGATGCTGGACCGCGAAGGCGAGTCAGCATTTTCAGTCCAGAGTGTAGGTCCTCTCACCGAGGCGCACGCAGAGGGTGCTGTGAACGTGTGTGTAGGTCTGGTTTGCACGCGGCTGGCACCATCCCGTTCCACGCAGAGAACGGACCTCTGACACATGGCTCAAGGACCCACTCCTACCTGGCCTGCCAGTCAAGGCTCCCTGATCGGAGTCTGCAAGCTCCACATTTCTCAAAACTCCGCCGCCTGCTCTGCTACTGCCAGTTGGCTTATGGCGTCTTCACTTTCATTTTCTGCTTGTGTATTTCCTGTTCACTGCATGTTTTCAGCACCCCTTCTGCGGAAAGCTCTGCGGTGCGCACGGTGGTTTTGCTTCTGAGTACCAGGGGTAACATTTGTTATTCAGTCAGAGCCCTGGGTCTGAACATGGGAGGCAATCAGGGAAGCATAGGTTTGATTGATTAAGATTTCCAGATTGAGAATCCACCTGGTGGGAGAAACCAAAGCGAATCCTCTGAAAGGACTGACTGTGAACCACGAGGGTGCACTCCCGAGCAGCCACGGTGCCGTCCGGAGCGTTCTCATGCAACGACTGGCGTCTGCAGCTCATCCTCGGCCCCCATCGCTCCGTAGCGCCCGGGGCTTAAACATCTGCTCTCAGGGCACACGAGATCCCCACGTCCGGGAGAAAGGGAGACTTCGGCTCTTTTAAGTTGTTCTGTAAATCAGATCTCAGTCCAGCAGGGAAGGTGTTAAGAAGCAGCAACAACAACAAAAAAAAACAAATAAATGTATGGTTGTTATTTTTACCTGCATCCTCTCTCTGGCTGTGCCATGGCCTCACGGAGGGGCCTTGGCACATAGGCAGCTTTTGGGGGCCAGCTCTCCCTTCTGTCGTAGATCCCAGCTCCCTGGGGGGGTTGGAAGTCTGAGGGGGCGAAGTCTATGCCGCTTGTAGGGACCTGTGTGGAAGGCTTTGTATACACAAAGGCAACCCCGCCTATTCCAGTGTACACAGTGGTTTGGAAGTGTGTGTAATGCTCCATCCCCTCTCCTCATGTCTCCTTGTCCTAAATTGTGTTCTGATCCACCTGCAGTCAGATTATGTGAACAGGGGCCTTTGAAATGCCATCTAGTTTCCACAGCTGGCCTGCGTTCCGGGGCTTCTGGTAAGCTCGTGTCTTTATTGGGAAGGGGAACAAGACACCACTTGGAATGGCAACCCCTTTGTTCCGGTATGAGGTCAGCTTTCTTCCTGTGGGGTCCCCGGTGCCTCCAGCAATCTCATCGGAAACTCCCCGCACACTGTGAAAGCTGATGCAGGACTCGCCCTTTGGTTGCCTTGGCAACAACTTCTGTTTGTTGCGGGTTGAGATTAGTGTTGAGTGGTCATTGTTTCCCCAGCTGCCTCACGGTACCTGAAGGGTAAATCCACTCTGCCGAATAGGTAGAACAAAGGAAGTGGTCCAACGTATGGCTGGAGGGAATGACTGGAGGAAGGGGATGAGTGGGCACAAAAGACCTCCAGAAAGGCCACTGTTGGGCTTTGCAACCTACCAGGTCATGATGCATTTAACAAAGACATAAAACCAGGGAGCAGTTACCTGGGATGATTCAAAGGGAGGTGTGTTGGGGCCTTGGCACGACAGACTGGTTACTATGAGAATCATGAAGAGCAGGGAACTCCACAAGCCAGGCCGCAGATCTGTTCAGGGTAGCCGGCGAAGCCACACCCGAGGCGTGTTCCTCACCCTCAGTGAGCCTGGGCTTTGGGCGTCCGCTCGCATTCACTCAGGGCCCCCTCGGAGCCAGGCTCTGCCGTCGTCCACAGGACGGAGTCAGCAAGACCTGCCTCAGAGCTCCCGTGTCCCCAGAGCACAAACATACGGTTCAAGTGCTGAGACTTAACATTGGCTCGTGATTCATTGCTGCTTTCGTTTTTAATTTTCCTTCATTCGGAAGACTTGGCACAGGTGTGCCCAAGAAGACAACTTGCAAGACTTGCGGGTTTGGAAGGCAGCGACGTTCCGACCCATTTCAACCGCTGAGCTTCAGAACCTGCATGCGACACTGGTGATTCTTTGTGCCGCCACCAAATGCAACTCTTACATTACAGTAAGAGCCAGGTGGGCTTCACGGGGAGGCACTCATTTGAAGGTCAACTCTGCAGGTTTCAAAAATGTGCATTTACAGAGCTTTCATTCTTTCATTTCTTCACCAGATAAGTACTGGACTCGCACGGTTTTCCGGGCCCCGGGGTTAGTAGTGAAGCAAACGTCCTGCCTCCACAGACGCCGAGTTCTCTCAGTCCCACAGTCAGCGTGGGGGCGCACATGAGTTCTTCCATTTCGGCAGACCGTCCACTGGGGAACATAGACTTGCCACGCCCAGGGCTTACCGTAAAATGGCACAACCGTGGGGTCGAAAGGGCCTTCCGAGCCCATCCTCTCCGAGTGAGAATTCCTGGTTTGAGCACCCCTTGGAGCTGGGCCCTACCTTCCACCGGGCCCCTCATCCGTCACTTCCCGTCCAGCCGCAGCTTCCCCTCCTCCACATCGCCTCCCAAATCCGTCCCCCACGACCCTCACCTGCCTTCCGCCAGTGGTGAGGCCTCCCTGCTCCCCGCCTGCCCCTCCTCCACGATCCACTCTCCACCCCACGGACGGGGCGATCTTTTAAAAATGCAAATGAGATCATGTCTTCTGTATTTAAAGCCCTCAAAGGCTCTCTCCGCACCAAGGTTTCAGTCTTAACTCTCCAGCCTGTGCCATAAATCCGAGGCGCACGCCCAGGCCCCTCGCACCTCCCTGACCTCACTTCCCTGCCATCCCTGCACAGCGCTGTCCCCTACCTCAGGCACAGTGGCCTCACTGCCTTTTCCTGTCACTGTCCCCACGCCGCCCCACATACCTTGACGCCTACTGAACACTAAGCCCCTTGGCAGCCTGTGCTCTGAGTTGTGCACTTCTAACTATAAATGGGCCTCACATAATAGCCATCCATCATTACTTGTTGAATTTTAAAAATCTAGCCTCTTCAATACCTTTTTGAGTGACAAAGGACTATCTGTATAAGAGTCCCCCATGTGTACATTACTCTAACATTTTGTTTATTTATTTCCATACAATGCAAAACTTTCTTTCCCTGTAACCCACCGGACCTTGTTCTGTTACATGAAATTAATCCATTTCATATCTATGTAAGCTCTTTAAGCATTATGCTTTCTAATTAATTTATTTTTTGAAAGATTTCATTTATTTATTTTTAGAGTAGGGGAAGAGAGGGAGACAGAGGGAGAGAAACATCAATGTGAGAGAGAAACACTGATCGGCTGCCTGTCACTCAACCCAAACCAGGGACTGGGCCCGCAGCCCAGGCACGTGCCCCATCTTGGAATTAAACTGGTGACCTCCCACTCCATGGGCCGACACCCACCCCGTGAGCCGCACCTGGCGGGGTACGGGCAGCTGTCAGCGCTCACTCCCTCTCTGTTTTCCAGGCTCAATACAGTGCCTTCAACCATCTGACCTGTGCTGATTTTCGAACCTTTCTTTCTTGCTCCCTTTTTCTCTGGAAAACTATCGGTTTGCCTAGTTCCCGAGGAAGGTGGAGTGATTGGTTTAATCGTACAGCATAGCTAGCCAAGAAAGATAGAATGAGCCAAGTAACCGGGAAGGTTTGGCTGGTGAAAAAGAAACTTGGTCCAATGTTGTAAAATGCTATTCGATCACTTACATGAGACGCGTTTCACGTCTGACCGGTTACACCTGACGGAAGGCTGCCCTCCACCACGCCAGGGGAGCTCACCTTCCGATGGACTGGGACCCACGACCCGATGGGCATGTGAGCGAGAGGAGATAGAGACGAATCCTGCTCTTTGCCTTGCTCCTAGTACAGGCTGGTCCTCCACAAATACGATATCAAAATAATTATAATAAGATTAGGTGGCATCTCAGCCATCGTAATTAATGAAGCAGTATTTGAGCTGTCAGTAGAGTCTCGAGCCCTAAAGGGAAAAATAATAACCTGACAATATAAGTGAAATATGAGATCAACCAATTAATTAGCAGGATAATTTCATCCGATGCTCCGAAAGTAGGCCAATTAAATGCACTGTTCCTATTTAACATTGATTAAGCAAGGTGTTAGATCCTGAACAGAGCTTGAACACAGACCTTATTCCTACCCTCAGGGACCGTAAAAGCTCATTTACGTGGCCGTGTGTGCAAGGACAAAGGGGCGGGAGGTTTGGTGGTGCCTTGGTTTACTCACGAGGGCTCCAGCGTGTGGTGCTGGTGCTGCTACTGCACTCTCCCAGACTTCTAGCTCCTTCTAAGCTTCATCGGAGTGGGGGAGGGGCCTGTGTGAGGTCAGCCGTGATCAGAAGAAATAGGTAAAAAAAAAAAAAGCTCTCCAAAATAATAAGTTTTCTACTCTTGAGCCACTTAGTGGAAAAAGCAGAACCCAGATACCCATTAGTACCTTTGATAATTCATTAGGAATAATTCATTGGCACTAATGAAAGAACGATAACAATGAATACCAAAAAAAACCCTAAACCCATCTTGCCTCCCAGCATACTTAAGGGGACGTATGTACCCACTTGCAAATTTAATGGCGATACAAAAATAAACCATGAAGTAGCCCATTAGCTGCTCATTTACCTTTAATGAATTCTGATCTCTGAAATAAATAATAATACTATAAATGTACTTATAATTTGCAGAAAGTTCTTTAACCTCTTGTAAGCCTTCTCCCTACGAAATGTCAAGGTTTTGTGGCCTCCCCTCCGACACTTTGCTCCCAGCGTTCGCTGATGCAGAGTTCGGTGTCAAAACGCTGTCGCTGAGAAGACACTCCTTCCTTCCTCCCATCCCACTAGAAGGGCGCCCAGGAGAAGGCCCTCCCCTCTCTCTCCTGGATTTCGTGTTTCCTATTGTACTGCCCTTTGAATCTTTTGCCGCAGTTCAAGTAGATCGCACTGAGGCTTCGGCACGCTTTTGTTCTCTGTGAGGACCACGGGCATCCATCCAGACAGTGGGGCGAGCTGCCTCTGGCTGGACACCAGCCGTGGCTGCCTGTCTCAGATGACGCTCTCCCCGAGGCTTAGGATGGACAAGCCTCGTGTTTCCGTTAGGGCATTCAGCGATGCAGTAGGCGCAGATGGAAGGTGATTTGCTAAAATTTGTTGTAGGTTGTTCGCCCACATGGAATTACTGTGCATCAGCACAAAAGAGCTCTGAACTCATCTGAAAGGATGGTCCACTCACAACGTGGCCAACATGCGTCTATATTCCACCTATGTGTCCGTGACTCCGGGTTAAAAGGTACTTGGCTGAACGGGTGGTGCTGTCCACAGCTTGACTTGATTTCCTGGGTCCTGTTTCCGTGAGAATGAAATAGTGACGCTGACAAAAACTGTGACTCATTGAGTTCTTACCAGCGTTTACCCAAGCTAAGGGTTTTCCACACGTTCTTTTATGAAACTCTCACAACCTCTGAGGTAGACATTACCATTAATCCTCAGTTTACAGAGATGAAGAAATCGAAGCCCCCAAATTAAGGAACATGGTTAATTGGCAGAGGAAAAAAAATCTCGATTTCAAGTCTGATATGAATGTCCCTTCTAGCAACCCCTGGCCTTCACTGCCCCCTCGAGAGTTACATGCCAGGGTAGGAAGTCTACAGTCACCGCTCGGGCATGCAAGGTTTTGCTAACTGACACGTCGTTGATACCTGGCCCTTATCTACACTGATTCAGTCCTTCCTCATGATGTCCGCATGCAGTGTAGGTACACTTGATCATTATAACAATTTTGGAACAGATTGCTGAAACCTGAGGACGCCGGACATCTCCATGGTGACCACTCTTTTCCATTGTGTCCATGGTCAGTCACATTTGCACTATGTTCCCAGTCATCTAATTAATTGAGTTTCCTTATTTAAAATTTTATGTTCCTTTTCCTCCTTTGCCCCGTCTGAAATGAGCAATTTGTACCTCTACCTCTTCTCAGACAGAAGAAATACAAGAGAAAATAGAGTAGATTTTTTTAATTTTTATTTTTTGACAGTTGCAATGTATCACTTTCTTTGTCCGGAGGGCTAAAATAATGTTTGAAATTGCAGCAAATTGGGATCTCAGGGCCAGATCTATCTTCCTTGGTAGCGTTTTCAACTCTTCCTTGGAAGTCCTTGGGGTTTCCTGTTTATTTAATGTGATACATATAAGCTCTGGATCCCCCCAAATAAACTGTATGAAGAGCCTCTGGACCTCATCTCCCCAGCCTGGCAACCTCTGGCCAAACTGCCCCAAGGAAGCTTTCGCTTACCTGTTTTTTTTTTTTTTACCTGACATTCTTGAATTGACTTTTTTTTTAGCCATTCTAAGGGGAAGGTCTAGGGCACAAATGACATGAAACATGGAGGAAATTATCTGCGTGTTCCTTGGGCTAGTGAAGAAATAGTGTACCCAGTTGATAATGAGTAAATTGTCCAGTCACTGCCTTCATTCTCTGATATTGTTGGTGGAGAGAAATAATGAAGGACTAATGAAAAGGCCTTGATGACTGATGAAATGCGGAAGACAAAGGAGAAAGAGGAGCCCGTGGTGATGGAAACATATTGAACTCGGGTTGCTGGGAGAATGACGATGCTATTCACTGAAGCAGAAAAGTCAGAAGGAGGAGCCACGAGGGATGCATGGAGGAGGGAGAGGGAATGATGAATTCGGCCATAAAGTTGTTGAGTTCGAGGTGATGCTGGAAAATTAAGGACTATGTCCAGTGGGCAGTTTGAATGGTCGAAGTGGAGGTCATGTGTATAAAACTGGACAATGTCTCTGGAATTGAGAAGAATGAGTCCTGAACCTTGAGTGACCCTCACCTTTAAACCAAGAGCCAACACAGAAAAGGTAGGTAAGTAGCTAGAAAGAGAATGGACCAGGCACGGGAGAAGAAATAGGACCGCGCCATGTGTGGGAAGCCAGGGAACGGTAATGGGTTTCCTTCTGATGGGGCTGTAAGAACTCAGTCAGGTTAAACAGGTTGAAACAGTTCATAAGTTATCAAATGCCATCCTTGTTTTCACTTGCAATGCTGTTGTTTAAACCACCCTTTGCTGAGGAAATAGAATGTATTGAAAGGGATCAGCATTAGAACCTCCAAGAACTATCTAATCTCCCAACATGAGTGGACCCTGCTGCTGTACAGGAGACCCACGGAGGACACTCCAGCCAAACACACACTCCACAGCAATAATGAGCCATATGAGAGAGCCATTCACTTTGCCATGGAAATGTGCTCTTCTCGTATGAGTCATCCCTAATAACTGGAGTGTGGTTCCCCAGACCTACGCTGCTGAGCTTGGCCACATTCGAGACTTAGGAAGTAGTTTTACCCGATCTGACCCAGACTCCTTTCCCTTGGCTCTCACCCTGGGTCCTCTGGTCATTCCACCTGGGGTCTTAGGAGGGCTGGGCAGGGGGCATGAGCTAAGAGACCACATTCAAGAAATCAAGGCTGGAAAGTTGTGATTCTGACTCTGTCTCTCCATGAGCTGAACACAGGAGAAAAGTTCTCAGCGATCTAAGGTACCAGACACCCTTTCCACTACAGAGCAGATAATCAGATAACCTGGAAGTACAATTAGGACAGAGGAAGGGTCAAGCTATGTCATCATTCTGATTGACAGGCAGGCCCTTCTCCATGGTCTGCTGAGTTTTATAGTCAGAGCGAAGGAGGGAATCAAGAGAATCACTTCAATTATGCAAATCAATGACCCAATTAAGAACTTCCTTTTGTACATAGAGTCCCAGCATTCAAATGCCTGGTCAGTTAGTTGTTCACAGGACCATATTTTACTTGGTCTCATTAACATGTAATTCTGAAAAAGCATGTTCACCCAATTAATGTAATGGCTTTGTCTCTGCAAGTGGAATTCTTCCCAAATGTGTAAGTGGTTCTAAGTAGTTTAAAAAGTTTTAAAAGCAGAGTAAGTACCTTGTACATAGCTTGTTGATTATTAATAGAAGCTCTACAAAATGGAAGTCAGCAGAGAGAACCATTAAAGTGCAAATAGGGCAATTACGGCCTGCCAGCCAGCCTAACTGTCCCTGTCGCTCTGCCTCGGCGTGGCCACGGTCCCCTTGCCAACTCCACGGCAGTCAGAGGAGGCCGACGTACGGTATTGATTCTACGGAGTGGCTTCAGAGGAGGGAGATTTTCCAAGGGACATCTTTATATTCCAAAAAACTCAACGAGAAGTTGCAGCGATGCTTGATTATTCCAAAACATTGCCCCTCCAAGTAACCGCTGGGTCCTGACCGTATCTTTGCCTCTTCAGTTTCTTGTGGTATTCACCCCGTCCTCCCCCATGGCGGCTGCTCCTCATCCATGCACTTTCGGGATGAAAACTGGAAAATTACATGGCAGAGGCTGATCGCCAGGAAGGACGGTCGCCTCTGCCTTCTTCTCCAAGACATGTTGATAAAACCCCAGCGAGCATTTTCATTTTAGAGAACCGGAGGGAAAGATGCTTATGTAGAGACATTGCTACGATGTCAGATATGTATTATAAAATTATCATACCGTAGTTAATATTAAAAACTATGTGTAGTGTAAATTTATAGACATTGAATATATGTGATGCCTATTTTATTTAAATACTCAGCAATATATTTTAGAAAATGGAGTGTTAATTTTAAAAAAGCCTATAATTTTTGCACCTATGGGATACTTCAGAAAGTTAATTTTCTTCACAGACGGTGGTAATTCTAACAAGCATATCCAAATATGACTCATGCTCACAAGCAACTCCGATGTATTGAAATTGGGTTTAAAATAGGATTTGGGGCTGTCGTTTTCATAAATGAGATTACATTTTGTGCATGTAGGCCAATTTTTAATCATTTTAAATTGGAAATTAATGAAAAGAAACTCCGCTGACATTTTTTTTTTTTAAAGAGAAGGTGCCTCTTACCCTCATCCGATGGCCTCACTCCCTAAACGCCCCTTTGGGCTGCATCCACGCAGTGCGTCTTTTCGGAAGTCATATTGCTGTTACTTCAGCAACGTATTTTCTACAGACAACAGAATTGAGGGTGTAGATTTGCTCGAGGCTGGAAGTCGCCTGGCAAGTCAGTGTGTTCCTAAAATCATCATAATTATTCTTTGTGGGATGTTGAGAGCTTGTTCGTCTTTGTTAACAACTTAGATTTTTATAATAATTAAATACTTACTTGTGAGCTTTGGGCTGAGATCACTAAACTGCAAGGATGGTAGATAGGTGACTGATCCCTCTTCCTGAAGGTCAAGGACGTGAATGACAGATGTACCTTGGGTCAGTCATTGTGAAACAAGGATGAATTGCAGGTACTCCCCAGGCTCCAGGAGGAGCACGTTTTCACGGGACTAGTTCCTCGGTCACTACCATATCCTCACACCTTCACTTCAGTGATGTCAAATGAAGTGGCCAGCCCGGAGGGCCTGTGAAGTATGCAGCATTAGTTCCCTCCTCCCCACTTCCTGTTGGACCCATAGCCTCAGACCATTTCAAATGCGCTTGTGTATTATGTGTGTATTTAGTGCGTCCACATGCTACAGTAAATCACATTTATACACAATTATAGAAGACTTGACTTGAATTACAGTTGAATGCTTGATGTCATAACTTTAAGGATATTTAAGTGGTTCCTATTTTTATTTTTCTTTACACAGTTGGAGGGCTTTTTGCTCTTTGATTTTGGGGTCTCCAATATCTTTCGAAAGCCTGTAGGTCCCGCATGCTGAGCCTAGAGGTCTTTCCTTTTCCGCTGTCTTGGGAGAAACGTATTACTGCTGCTGGCCAAGGCCCGCCCCTTCCCCACGCCTTCAGCACCAGCCCCGGTGCTCATCACAAAGTGTGTAGAGAATGCCCACCATGTAAGCACGTGACTGGGAGCAATAACAATGTAGAGTGAGAATGTCTATGAGAGAGAGAGGACAGGACTGAGTTTTCTTAGGACACCGCTCAGGATGGCTTCACAGAGGAGCTGGAATTGGCTGAGTGGGGAAGGGTGGGGGGGGAGCTAGGCAGTCCAGACCGAGCAACAGTTTTGGCAAAAGCACAGCTCTCTCCAAAGTCTTGATTATAAAGCAGCCCTACCTCTCTCAAGTTCAAAGACTCTAGAGACAGTGGGCCAATTTCCTTCTTATTTCTCTGCCCTGTGTCTGGGTGTCCATGTGACTGCTACCCCCAAGGAACTAGACGCTGTCCTTGAAAGCCTGTTCTTGTCTCCTTCTTTCCTTTATGTTCTCTCGTAGTAACCTGAAGTTTTCTCGAGGTTAACAACCATGCCCTTAGGTAGCTAGAACCCTGTCCTTCTCAATCTCCAGTGCCAAACTTTCTTCCAAACCGGAGGTCCTGTTTTCTGTTTCACTTGTGTGCTGTGCATATCCAACATCTCAAA
>PVKM010025185.1:0-20083 GCA_004027735.1 Carollia perspicillata
GGCTTCATGACTCAGAACTCCGCCAAGCAGAATGAGCACTGTCTGAAGAACTTCGACCTCACCGAATACCGCCAGGTGCTGAGTGACCTCTCCATCCAGATCTACCAGCAGCTCATTAAAATTGCCGAGGGTGTGCTGCAGCCTATGATAGGTAAGCTGGCGGCAGGGGCTCTCCAGCACTCGTCGTGGGGTCTGAAGGGAGGGGCAGATGTGGTAAGCCCTGCTTACCTTTCGGAAACTGGGCATGCGGGGCACAGCCTTCGAAAAGCCAGGGCCTCTCCAGGGGGGTACGGGCTGTGTGCTCGGGAAGAGCTATGAAAGTGTCAACACCATCCCATCAAAATACATAGTGCTTGGGCGGTGCGAATATAGATCATTTTCCTTTATCTCTTTTTCCAAGGTATATTATTTTCCCCAAAACAAACTATTTCCATAGGTGATAAATTATTAAGGTATAAATAATACACAATGAAAAATATATCACCCTCTTGCTCGTGCAGATACTTAGCCCGAGAAAAAGGAGAGCACTGCGCGTGCTTGAGGGCAGGGAAGCAGCGCGCCCTTGCAGTAGGAACCGTGGCGCCCGGGCACAGACGTGGCGCCAGGATTAGATCGTGAGAGCAGTTCGGTCCTAAGGCGCAACAAAAATTACACTCACCGTCCCATGCAGGCTCAGGCAGAAATGCTTTCCCAGCTTCTTGCAACATAATAGGTTAGAAATGAATTCCAAGGACGACAGAGTCCTTCGTGCCATGCAGAAATATATCCTTGGGATAAGATTCATTCTAAATCCTTCTTCCAGTCTGAAAATTTTCTTGTAAGACACCAGTTTATTCTCGCCAGACGCAGGGCAAACTGGGATACTCATGAACCAGAACAATGTGATGGTGAACAACAGCATCAGCTCTGGAGTCGGACAGGCCTGGGTTCAAATGCTGACCTTGCCAGTTCCTAGCAGTGTGACCTTGGACAAGTTATTTAACCTCTTTATGCTTCAGTTTCCTCATCAGCAAAGAGGTTGTTGGAAAATTAAAAGAAATGCCAACCATGAAGTACCTGGCACATAGTGGAGTGCTGCGCGGTACGGATGACACACCAGCTGCATGGGCAGTGGCTCACGGTGAAGAGCTGTTTGGACAGGTGCAGGGTGACCCAGAGGTCTAGGGTCCAGGGTCCAGGGGCAGGGCCAGCACATCCCAGTTTCTCAGTTCTCAAACTGTGGAGTCTTAGCACAGAATCCAGTACGTATCAAGTTGGTACATTTAAATGAAAGTTTGGTCAACAGCTACCTCATTCCATATAAAGACCAGCACATTAGAAGTTCTCTGCTGACTGCTCTCAGGTGGGAGCCTGTCAGACGGTATCATTGCCAAAGCCCCTGAGTACTGGAGGACCCAAACGGTCCGGAAACAGACCTCTGGGGAACATGCAAGCTTCTGTAATGGTGCTGTCCTTCCAGTTTCAGCCATGCTGGAAAATGAGAGCATCCAAGGCCTGTCTGGGATGAAGCCCACGGGCTACCGGAAGCGCTCCTCCAGCATGGTGGACGGGGAGAGCGCCTACTGCCTGGAAGCCATCATCCGCCAGATGAGCTCCTTTCACACGACCATGTGCGACCAGGGCCTGGACCCCGAGATCGCCCTGCAGGTGTTCAAACAGCTCTTCTACATGATCACCGCGGTGACGCTCAACAACCTGCTCCTGCGGAAGGACGTCTGCTCCTGGAGCACAGGCATGCAGCTCAGGTAGGAGGGACCCCGGGGCACCCGCGCACACCGGCAGGGGCCAGAGCGCGAGGCACCTCTGAAAATGAAATCCCAGTCTGGCTTCACAGGCCTCGTCACGGTCAGAGTACAGCTCAAATCCATCACCGTGTTACAGTGGGTGGAATTCGCCAAACACAGACGGTGACATGGTAAACAGATTAGTTCGAGGCTTAGAGGCATTTACATACTCTAAAGACTGTAAACACAATGTGGACAGATAGCTCATTGACTTTTCCCTTTGAGCTAAGTGCCAGGAAGGCTCGTGTAGAAGTATAAATACAGGGTGGGGCCAAAGTGGGTTCACAGTTGTTTATATGGAGAAAAAGACAATAATTAATAAATAATAATACAAGAATAAATTATTTCACATACAGCTGTAAACCTCCTTTTGCCCTTACCCTGTATTTTGTGAATGTTAAATATTAAGTTGTTTTAATTCAACACATTTAATACCTCTATTCCCCATTAACTTCTACAGACCCCTCAGGTCCTTCATTTTGTGACCTGAGGCACCCAGTCATTCAATAAAAAGTTACTGAGTGCCCAGCACTTTTCAGTTTTGGCCCCCGTGGGACGGTTCCAGTGAGAAGGCCAACAGTAGTGTCAGCGAGGCTGCCTAATAAACACGACAGGCGTGCACAACCCAGTGCATTAGGAGGGCCAGCTTAACACAGCTCACTTGTACCTCTGGTTAAGGTACAATATCAGTCAGCTGGAGGAGTGGCTTCGAGGAAGAAACCTTCACCAGAGCGGAGCCGTTCAGACCATGGAACCTCTGATCCAAGCAGCCCAGCTCCTGCAGTTAAAGAAGAAAACCCCAGAGGACGCCGAGGCCATCTGCTCCCTCTGCACCTCGCTCAGCACTCAGCAGGTACAGTCCCTGCGCACACCGTCACCAGGGGGCTCCGAGCAAGTCCAGCTTTGTTCCTGGTCTGTTCTTACCAGTGATTTTTTTTTCGGGGGGTGGGGGGTGGCAGGTTGCATGTCCAGCCTTTCTATACACCTAAAGATACAATTCTGAAGTTGCAGTCAAGGGAATGTCCCTAAATGAATTGAAGACCACTGTGGTCAGTGAAATGAGATGCCACTGTTTTCCACTAACTTTCTCTGCTTCCTGCTGCTCACTTAGATAAAGTAGTAAGCCCAGAAAACATCAACCTTAAGGTATAAACATTTTTTAAACACTTACAATGAATTCTGGCATGTTTCTCACCTAGAAATTTAAGTTTTTTCAGAAATTGGCAGCATCGGGCATTTGGAATTAAATAAATTGCTCTTTTTATAACTATAATTTCATTATAGTCCATTTTAAACTAGAATTTATTTATATTGTTTTAAATAAAATCATGAAGCACCCAGGGGCATTTAAGTGTTCCTCTCCTTTCCCCCCAAATCGTATTTATCCTAGGACTTGGCTGCAGAGGTATTACTCCTGTACGGAAAGATGAGTCCTTTCCACACACAGGGTGACCTTGACCTCCCTCTGGGGTGTGTGCCTGTTTAGAAATGGGCCACCACAGGTGGTCTCACAAAATGAGACCAGCACAGGAAATCAGATTTCCAGAATTACATCATGGGCCTTCTCCCTCTCTAGCACCTAAAGAACAACAAAAATCCACACTGAGCATTGCAAAGTAAACAATCTCCCTACCTCTTCCACCAATTACTAGAAGACGAAAGACCAAGCTCTTAAGAAAACTGCTTCCCTTCTACAAATGTACTGAAATTTTTCAAACTTTTATTTTCCCTTAGAAATATATTGTTTATCCAGAATGCATCTGGCAATGATTTGCATTTGGGCAGGCTACTTGTGCCAAATAAGATTAGGACTAAGATTATCCTCCAAATAAGAAAAAAAATCTCTTCCTTTGTAAGTGATTATGGGGGGAGTCGTAGGAGGTGGGGAGGTGCAGTTAAACAAGACCTCTATCGTCTAAGGTAAGATCCCCAGGACTCTTTTGAAGAAACCTTAAATGACCTTTTAAATGACCGGTAGATAAGAGGATGAGGATGTCAGGTTTCCTAAAACCCTCATTTTCTAAGCCATGGAGTATGGGGGCGGGACAGGCGGGAGGTAGGGGGGTGGAGGGAAGAAGGCCCAGCTCTGCCAGACAGGGCTGTGACCTGCCAGTCCACCGCTGACCGGGGGTCCTGCCTGACAAGGGCTGGACTCTTGCGTCAATATCACATGGTCTTTAAAGTTCAAAGGCTCTCCTGTGTTCATTTCAGCTCTGTGCTAAACTTCTCTTATTCCAACAGATTGTAAAAATTTTAAACCTTTATACTCCCTTGAATGAATTTGAGGAACGAGTGACAGTGGGCTTTATACGAACAATCCAGGTGAGTTTTGCCACCGGCATGTAACTGAACTGTGTACCAGGTGAGACTAACCAAGCAAGCGGAGTATCAACCTACTCAAGAATGGACCTAGAAATATTCTTTTAAGAGAACAATTTGAGCTCTTAAATCTTTTCTGTAAGAATTATATTTGCTCTTAGGAATATGCTTGAAAGAAATGATATTTAAATCTGTCTTAAGATGATGGGAATTTTTCACTTCAGGATGAGCGTCCTCACGCCGAGCCCTAGGCGGTTTTGGCGGATGCCTACCCTCTAGTGTGCCTGGAGCAGACAGTGTCTGATCGGAGTCGTGCTGGGATTATTTCAGCAGTGAACACTTCTCCACTGTGCGTGGGAAACGCCTTGAGACATACTACTCTCTCGAGTTTTTAAACAAACAGCCTCTACAGCCAGTGAATTGATGGCAACACAAAATAAGGATAAAAAGAAATGGGGGGAAGCGATCAGGGCAGGCAAAGGGGAAAAAAATGAATGAATTTTAGCAGGGTGTGTAAATGGAGAATACAGGCTGAAGGCCAAGGGAGGGTGCCACGTCAGATCAGAGGCTGTTCTCTTGGGTGTGGTGGGAAAGACGCAATGGACCGCAGAGATCCAGGCTGCAGGGGGAAGCAGGCAGAGACTCGTCCTCTTGGACACTGAGAGAAAGGGTCCAGGGATCAGGATGCATAGACAGTCAACTGCTGAAAGGGGAGGCAGTTTGATGACAGAAAAGAAGCCACTGAAATATCTGACCCACAACTGATTTTTTCATTTTACACAAACCGAAGTACAAGTTTAGGAAATCTTGATTGTTTTCAGTGTAACTGCTTATAAACTGACAAAAGGCATTGTTTACAAGAACAGAATTCAGACCAGAGGTGACAGGATACTTGCCAAGTCCAAGTTCAGGTTTAAATTAAGGACAGAGGAGAAAGGTAGTGGAGGTTGGTCAGACAGTCGCTGAAGACATCACACAGTCAGATTCTGAGTCTTCCTCAGCAGTCAGGTTCACACTTGGCAATTCTACCAAACTTTTTTGGTTTTCCAACTCTAGCTTTATGTGTGATTGCTCCCCAGACAGTGCTCAGAGGAAAGGGTGGAGCAGTCCACGCCACCCTTCTGTATCTGCACAGGCCTCATGGAGTGTGACTACACACTGTCATCAGAGCAGGCCATCTGCTCGGGGTCACGGGCCGGAGAGGTCAGCCTGGAATGTCTTTTCCATGCTTTTACTTTCAATCTCTTTGTGTCTCTAAAGCGAGACTTGGTAGGTAGCATATAGATGGTCTGCATTTTTTTATTTCATTCTGCCACCTGGTCATCTCCTGCGATATCACTGTCCCCACTGCATCTCCCAGATGAGGAAAGGGAGGCACAGGAAGGCCAGGCACTCGCCCAGGGCATCTGCCTTCAGTGTCACAGCCTTAACTGCTCCAACGCACTGCCTCGCCACATGCGTTCCACCTGAACTGTATTTTCTCTTCTCGCTTAGATGGAAAATTTTTTAAAGAATGCTAAAATTAGTAGGGAGGTTAGTCATCTGACCTCCAACAAGCCTAAACCAGGGCTTCTCTCACTGCTGAATACCTCCGGGAAAGGGAAGACCGCCTCCTCTGCAGTCCTGCCCCGTTAACAGGACCGTTCCCACGTGCCACGCCACTTCTCTGAGTTCACCTGCACAGGGTGCAGAAGTGTTTCACACGGTCCTGTCCTCCCCCCCCAGGCACAACTCCAGGAGCGGAAGGACGCTCAGCAGCTGCTGTTGGACTACAAGCACATGTTTCCCGTCTTGTTCCCCTTCAACCCATCCTCTCTGACCATGGACTCAATCCACATCCCAGCGTGTCTCAATCTGGAGTTCCTCAGTGAAGTCTGAAAACGCACATTTCCAACCTGGGCCCAGCTGCCGGGGAGAGCAAGGAGGGGGTGCACAGTGAAGTCCGTGAAAGCAGGTCGCATCGGAGACCGAGGGGATGGGCAGAGTGCTGGCCTGTACAGAATAAGACATCCGCCATTATTTTTTGTATCTACTGCTCAGAATAAAAACACTTGAAATGTGATTTTTTAAAGTATGATTTCACTATAAACAAATACACATCATAATCTACCCCACCAGGCAGTCCCCATGACCATATAAAAGGTGCCAGTCTGTAAAATGGAAACTGCCTAGTTTTGACCTGAGGAACATACAAAGGAAAATATGAAAAAATGTGAGTCACGTAAGTTGCCTTCAGAGGACCTTTAACAAACGATGGTGCTAAAAAACCATAACACTATCACATAGTGTGACACCTCCCAGGTCACAAACTACAGGTATGAATGAGTGTGTGGGGAAATGCCTTCAGAATGAGATGCTGGCCTGGGCCCTGTGAGAAATTGCCCAGAGGCATTTTTTAATGCCTGGTAATGCACAGGCAATGCTCTAACTGACCCCCAGCCCAAACAGTCTGAGCACTGGTTCTAAAGCAAGACTAGATGACGCAATTCCTGATGTGCTCTAACCTTTTTGTGTGGTCTTGAGTTTCCTCAAGTTATGCTAAAAAGGCTGCTGTCCAAAATGAAAAATGTGAGCAAGAAGAACACGTTTCCAGCGAGAGTCAACAGAAATCTGTGGAAGCTCACTGTTAGGAATAATGACTCTAGTTTTATTCACAGATTAAAAACCAAACAAGTCAGCATAAAAGCCTTTAATTCCTTAACCCCATTAAACCTCCAATAAGAACATCACATAATGCACTGGTAAGTCCAGATAACCAAAATAATAAGGAAAACAAACCATCTTGAGAATCAGATTATTTGAAAAACCTTTCTAAAACAGAGTTCAGGGATTAAGTTACAATCTGAAAGATTGTGGTTTTCTGTGTGTGTGTATTCTTTTTAAAGAAAACAACTTAATGTCAACTTTCCCTTTTGTTATTTTCAACATTTTTCAAATTCACATAAAAACCATAAATATCTCTGCTTTAAAATAAAAATTAAGGGTATTTGGTGACAGTATCACAACAGATTTTAGATATTTGCTGCTTTATTTTTTTAATCCTCACCTGAGGATCTGTTTATTGATTTTAGAGATAGGAATGGGAAAAGAGAGAGAGAAACATCAATCAGTTGCCTCCATACATGCCCTGACCAGGGATCAAACCCACGACCTAGGTATGTGTCCTGACCAAGAATCGAACCTGCACGGGTGTACGGGACAATGTTCCAACCAACTGAGCCACCTGACCTGGTTGTATGCTGCTTTCATAATTTTTTCTTCATCTCTTCAAGAGCAGGCATTCGATTAGAAAACCCTACATATTCTTTACACACAATTTTTACTATTTTTCCATACTTCCGGTAGGTAACAGCATGCTGTTTCCACGACGTGAACAGATGGTGTTTGTAAGCCCCTGTATTGAGTCAAGATAAGATTTCTCCGTGAATTACACATGGAACACCCTGCTACACACACACCATCTTCTTTGACACAGCCACTCAAAAGGCTCTTGGAAGCGCACCCCACTCCCAGCCCCGAACCGTCATGCGAACTCTGCTCCTGCAGTGCAGCTTCCTTGGTGGTTTTCCTTACCACAGGGCAGAAAAAGGCACAGCAGCTGGGCAAAGACTGCTGCCCACAATGTCCTCATCTGTCATCAGCAGTGCCCCCTCTCCCGCCCACCACCCTAATCACCCTGGCTTCTCTCGGAGTCTGTCCAGAGCCTTGCTTCCTTTTCACAATTACTTACATAATCTGGCATCCAGGACACATCCCTTCAACCCACACACTGTGGAAGGCCAGTCTAAAGCCGGCTGGGTCTGTGGCTCCCTCTTTTTAAAGTTGTTTATAAAGTATAACTTACTTTTTACTGCACTGTAGTTCAAAACTGAGTCTCTCATGTAAGGACTGTCGTAATCTTCAGGATAACCAAAGATGGCTTGGTAGAGTGTTCGAGTTCGGAAGCAGTGATTCCGTGTGCGAAACAGCTCGCTGTCCTTCTGCGCTATCTTACTCCCTCCTCCTCTCGACCTCTTCGGGTCACCACCTCTCTGCTGCCACTGGTCAATCACTAGGTGCCAAGGACTCACTGAATAAAAGCTTGGCAACTAGAATAAATGGGGAGAAACTCGTGAATAGTCCTCTACTTAGCGTAAGAGATGGCCAATTTGGTTCTCTTGTTCCAAAATATAGAAGTATTTCACTGGAGCTACTTAATTTATATATACTTAAAAACAAGTCTTTTATAGACCACTAACTGGTTACTTAATGTTTATATCTGCACTATCTAACTTAACACTTAGAGACCGGAAGACGCATTTACAGGGAAGCTTTAATAATCCTTTGTTAGCATGTATATTTTTTGCATTTTTAAGTCAGTTCAACTCAAACTTTTTCCAATTCATGAAATCAATAATCTTTAATTTAAATCAACATAAAGGTTTAAACTCTGCCCTAGATATCATATTTTTAATACATATTATTTAGTTGACACTTTCTCAGTATGTGCCTTTAGCGGTCAGCAAGATAACTGACTCAGCACTTATTTCTCTGACCTAAGTCTGGCTTGACATAACATCATGGTGGAGTTTTGTCTTTTGAAGCATCAGAAGCATTTTAAAGATTGCTTAATCAAAAACAACTTACGTTTTAAGTACTATGTGGGACCTACCTGTTTGCCTGGAGCATGTGTGGCGCGTTCATAACTGTTACCAAAGCAGACAAGCACGTCACCGACACGCATGCTCCCTGTGCAGCATGCCTGAGGGCGGGCACGGTGATGGCACCTGGCAAGCCGGTGAGACCCAAAGGAAAGCAGACTTTTTCCCCTTTCCAGGGAGCATGTCAATAGGAGTCTCTTCTCAAATATTTACTTAGAACCGTAAATAATGCACTAAGACTACAGTGACTGATAAGTTAGAGTTCATTTCTTTGGCATTTGGTACATTTAATTTTTTTCATGCAGTTGACCTAATTCTGAGGCAGCAAGGGTGTCCTGCATCAACACCCTTGTAGAATGCCTGTATGACGACTAAAGAGTCATTAAAATGGGGCAGCCTGGGGCAGGGCCCTGTAGTTTTTCCTCTAGAATATTTCCTTTCAGTCCGTTTCCCTAATTTTGCTGCATGAGCCAAATAGCCTTGGGTCACTTTTTATACACATTGTTACCGCGGTTAGAGAATTAGGGGGTAATTGGAAAAATAGAGGTTGATGCCAAGGGCAATAAAACATAAGACTTGAAACATAAGAAAACTTGAAACAAAATGTAGGAAGACTTTTTATCTTATAAAGGTCTTTAACACTAAAGACTATTTTTCCTTGAAAAAGTTCTAACGCTAATGAAGGGGATCAATCAGAAATGAGTGTAAGTACTTCAGAAAGTGGTGCTGTTGGAGAATGACCCAGGTCTGGCTGCGACACACTGCCACCAGGCGATGTTTGGATGGACCGCCTCTCTGAAGGGGCGCACGTGTTCAGGGGTGAATCTAACATCGTAGAAGAAATACTAACAAATATTTGTCCATTTTGAACAAGTCTTTAAACTACACCATTTGTTTATAGAAAAATACTTGTAAGGTCCCTGTAATATTCACCTATGGAGAGAGATCTGTGGAAATAAATGCTTTTGAATAAATAAAGTGCTGTGATACATCTAAGTGTAATTTTAAACTCTGTAGCTACACAGTAGCTGAAAAGGTTATTTTTTCACGCTTTCTTGGGAAACTTCCTGGGACCTGTATTCAAACACACATCATGATCTCTTAAACCAGAGGCTGGCAAACTGCCGCCTGCCGAAGTTGCAGAGGAGTCACAGTCCCTGTGGGATAGCAAGACTGACGAAGACACTACTTTGAAGCTACAGAATTCAAACAAGCAGTTTGGGTGTAGGGAAAGAGCTCTATGTATAACTTTGCATGTGGTAAAGATGACACTGAAAATTGGGAAAATATTTACAAGATCTGTATGGAAGAATTTATAAAATATAGCTGAAAAAATGATATAAAAATACTAGAAAAATATTTCAAGAGTAATTTGCTGCATTATGCCACAAAAATGTCAATTGTCCCAAAGTTAACCTATAAGTTTAAAATCAAAATATCACCATAGCTCTTTGGTGAAAATTGACAAAGTAATTCTAAGCAACAGAGCAACAGACCAAGGATCAGGAAGATCCTCCTTAAGAGGAGAGAGAACTTTCCCTAACAGCTATCTAAAAGTTTAGTAATTAGGATGGACAGAATTAGCACAGAGAAAAATTGCCCAGTGGAACAGCAGAACGCCTGGAATCTGAACATCAATACGGGAAACACGGGTAAACTTTATTCTCTAAAGGAACACACACCAAAATCACCTGGAAATCTGATTTAAAATGCACATAACCAGCCCTATGTATAGAATCAGACATCTCTAGAGACGGTGCCTTTAAACACCTGTCATTAGGATCCACTAGTGGAATATTTTCTGATGCACAGAAAGTGTTCATGCTGTGGTGGTCAGTGAGAAGTTTCCCCTCTATTCCAACTCCCAGCCTCAGGGTGGGCTCCCCTCTTTTCTGGGTGGCTGGCAGAGGACAGCCTCTCTTCAGGAAAGCCTTTACTTCATACCTGGGGAGGTTGAGGCTTATCCTCAAGACCTCAGTGGAAACTTCTGGTCAAGATGGCAGTGTAGGTAAATGTGCTCTCAGAACCTCTCATGTCCTCTCGCAACCACATCAGAATTACAGAACCACCATTATTCGGAACCGCCTGAAATCTAGCTAAACAGAAGTCCTGTAACTAAAGCTATAAGGTACCTCTGCCCTTGCCACATGGTTCAGTTGGTTGTAGCATCATCCCATACACTAAAAGGTCATACGTTCGATTCCTGGTCAAGGCACATACCTAGGTTGCAGGTTTGATCCCTAGTCGGGGCATGGAAGGGAGGCAACAGATGGATGTTTCTCTCTCACACTGGTGTTTTTTTTCCTCTCTCCCTTCCTTTCCCTCTACAAGCAATAAAAATGTATCTCTGGGTGAGAATTTAAAAAGAACAAGGAAGGAAGAAGAAGAAAGAAGGGGAAGAAGAAAGTGGCACCTTGAAACTGGTAGGAGGGGCAGAGACACTGAACAGGCTAATTTCATACCCTGTGTGTCGGTTAAATAGTTGTAAGATATCTTGGCTGTGGAGGTCCCCCCTGAGGAGTAAGGGGTTGCAGCCTCACACCAGGGTCCCCAGCCCAGAGTTCCAGTGCCAGGAAGAGAAGTCCACATAACTTCTGGCTGTGAAAACCAGTGAGAACTGTGGCTGAGTGAGACAGGGCTTTTGGAGTCCCAGGCATTCCTCTTAAAGGGCCAGCACAGAGACTTACTCACTCCCTCTGAGCTCCAGCATTGAGGCAACAGCTCAAAATGCACCAAGGACATATGGGGAGGAACTGAACTGTCTGGTTTCAGGGAGAGAGCCAGAGGGGTAGCTTTATCCCAGACAGAAGTGCTGGCAGAGGCCATTGTTCCTTTGCTGAGCCCTCCACAGAGCCGGCAGGTAGGTGCCATATCTGAGATTCCATCAACCTGGCTCACACTGTTCACTCTGCCCTGGTGATTCCCTGAGACCCCGTCCCACCCAAGCCATTTCCAGTGACTTCCAAACAAATAGCCTGTCTCAGCTCATGCTTCATCCTTTCCTAAAATCTCTCAAAGGCTCACAAACCCCAAACAAGCAGCATTTACCTTCAGTGTGCCTTATACCTCTTGCTAAGTGGCCCCAGGCCTGGCATGAGCAGCAGCCCACCTCGGTTCACAGCCCAGCATGATCTTCAGATCACTCTGTAGCTCATGCTGGGTGGGCCTGGGCAGGGCACAGGCAGTGGCTGACCTTGACCTGTCCCTCCCAGGAGGACCCAGAGCCAGCGCACCCGCTGGTCAGCCTCAGACCCTGCTGAAACACCACCCAACCACCTCAACAGGTGAACTCATCGGGCACCAAGGACCTACTGAGGTAAGTCCTACTCTGTGGGGTTAGCCCCTTGCACAGTAGCTCCTCCTCTGTAGTTACCACCAGTCCTTGCAGCCCATCAACCTGGAGGTAAACCTCTCCCACTGAGGGGCCAACAGCAGTCAAGGCTCAACTACAATAGGAGAGCGTACACAGCCCCCAAAGGGGCTCTGGTGACAGCGCAGGCTGAACTACTGGGCCCTGAGGGACACCTACTACATAAGGCCATTCTTCCAAGACTGAGAGACAGTTCTACCTAATACATAGAAATAAACACAAGGAGGCGGCCAAAATGAGAGACAAAGAAACATGTCCCAGATAAAAGAACAAAACTCCATAAAAAAAAAACTAAATAAAATTAAGACAAGCAATCTACCAGATGCACAGCTCAAAGCACTGGATATAAGGATGCTCAATAAGCTTAGGGGAAGAGTAGGTGAACTCAGAATTTCAGCAAAGAGGAAACATAAAACTGGAGCTAGAAAGCACTAAAGCAAAAAGGCATGCATCCATAAGTTCACTGCAGCATTATTTACAATAGCCAAGATAAGGAAGCAACCTAAGTGTCCATTAACAGATGAACGGATAAACAGGAAGTGGTGCATATATACAATGGAATATGACTCGGCCACTAAAAAGAGTGAATGAAATGTTGCCATCTACAACATGGGTGGACCTAGAGACAGAGCCTTGTGTTGAATAAAGTAAGTCAGACAAAGACAAATAATATGATTTCACTTATATGAGGAATCTAGAAAACAAAATAAGCAAACAAGCAGACCAGATACAGACTCAAAGACACAGAGAACATTTTGACAGTTGCCAGATGGGAAAAGAGGGTTGGGAGGACGGGTAAAAATGTGAAGAGATTAAGAAGCACAAATTGGCCCTGGCTGGTGTGGCTCAGCTGGCTGCGGGCCAGGACCCAGATAGAGGTGTGCAAGAGGCAACCGACAGGTGTTTCTCCCCTTCTCTTTTTCCCCTCCCTTCCTCTCTCTCTGAAAATAAATGAAGAAAATCTTTTTTAAAAAGTAGTACAAATTAGAGTTACAGATTAGAACGTAAAGTGCAGCATAGGGACTAAAGTCAATATTAACTACGTATGGTGTCAGAGGGTTACCAGATTTATTGGGGTGATCATAAATTATGCAAATGTCTAATCACTGGGTTGTATACCCGAAACTAACATATTGTGTGTCAACTGTAATTGAAAAACAAAAATTAAAAAAAGACCTCAACCATAAAACTATGCCTGCAAAAAGCCAAATTTCATACAAAATACACTTACCTGGAAAGAGCTGACAAAGAACGCGGTAGCCCGACAGACAGCTGGGACCTGACACAGAGCCAGGCCTGCCTGGGTGGCAATGGAAGCCGGTGTGGTGCTGGCAGCTGGGTTGTGGTGCCCTTTTGCACACAGTCTTCCAAAACAACATCAGCCCAAGTTCCTCTGTGACCGTGATGAGACAACACAAGGCTACTTTCTAGTTTTGCCTAAGCACGAAGACAAGATCACTGTACAAACCACAGGGTACCAGACACCCCTCTCCCGGTGCATATGGGTGACTGCAGCTTCTTCACCAGTTGCAGCTGCAGTGTAGCTCCAATCTGCCCTCCCTCTGGAGAGAATCATACTCCTATACCCAACCGAAGGCTTGTTCCTACTTCCAAATGGCACTCCATCCAGAGCGAACCCCCGCTTCTCTGGACTCTCCCTAAATCACCCAACCAACCCCCCAACTCCTAACACCTTCTCACTGAGATGCTCCTCACTTCCCCAAGGTTTCTCTGTGGAGTTGGAGCTCTGGTGTCGGGACTTGTTCAAACACAGGTGTGTTCCCAGAAGTGTTTGGCTGAGGGGCATCCACGCAATGTTTCTTTTCTGATCAGAGTTGGCATTTTATAGAGTAAACTTAGAACGAGGAGATAGATTTCCCTAAGGTTATATTACTAAATGAAATTTAAAGCCTCAGTAAAACTACAGACACTACAATTTACTTTCAAACAGGCAGAAGAGAAAAGCACAAAAACATACCTAACTTTGTGACAATGTCTTAAGCTACTGGGAACCCAACAAAACTCAGGGTAGATTTGAAATGAGGAAGTTCGGGAAACCAGTGGGTTACCTTTCATTTCTGATGTGCTCGTCTGGCAACATGAGCTTTCCAAAGAGTGGGGATTTGTCGTAGAGACAAAACCATACCTATGCTAATAATTACCTTTTAATGAACAAAAACTGAAGTTATCACCAAGTGGTTAGATTAACAGTAAACGCATACATAACTTTCCAACTACTTAAGATTAGCAAACTCATCTGATTCAAATTCATACACTCACTTAAAAAAACTGTCCTAGCTCCTAGTGACTTCAGAACTTTCCCGTTTCCATTACTGAAACTTGTAAAGCCACTGCTGATGCAGCTGCCATTAATTTTGAATGTTATGGGAAGTTTAAGCATTAGGAAAATTATCCAGAAAATGTGGGAGATAAGGCTGAGCCTAGACATTTCTGAAATTCTAATGAAATCTTTTTTAATGTTTTTTTATTTTACCAGTTTTTTTTTTCGATCCTCACCCGAGGACATGCTTCTTGATTTTTAGAGAGAGGGGAAGGGAGGAAGGCAGAGAGAGAAAAACCTTGATCAGTGCCTTTCATACAAGCCCCGTCTAGGGACTAAACCTGCAACCCGAGCATGTGCCCTGACTAGGAATTGAACCCATGACCTTCTTGTTGACAGAATGATGCTCCAACCAACAGCCACACCAGCCATGGTCCGAATGGAATCTTAACACTATAATTTGCAGATTTATAACAGAGTCATTGATTTCCAGTCTTACGCTAATGCTACTCCTCTTCCCCCACCCCCCAAAAAAATAAGTACAGAAAGAAATGATAATAAAGGAGCTCTAAAAAATGCTGAAAGCTAAATTTCTAAGAGTAGAACAGCAACTTTAGATCTCATGAGGATGGATCCATGTCTAGACCAAAAAAATTATAAAATGACTGATTTTGATATGTCATGTTGTACAGGATATTCCTGGCTATATAAACATAAAAAGGACTACATATTTTAGGAAACAGTTTTAGTCATGGGGAGGTAAAATACAGCATGGAGAATACAGTCAATGTTGTGATCACTAGGCATGGTACCACTTGGTACTTGAAATACAGGAGACACCGCTTGGTAAAGTAATGATTGCCCAACCACCATGCTGTATACCTGAAACTAATGCAAAATAATATTGGACATAAACTGTCATTGAATTAAGAAAATAAAGAGTTTCTAATAAAAAAATAAATAAACCCTGACCCTCGGGGCCCAGCTGGAACGAGGCCGCAGGTTTGTTCCAGTTCGGGGCACACACAGGCCTGGTTCACCTGGTTCGGCCCCTGGACTGTCCAGGGGCCCACACACCAGAAGCAACCGGCCAGTGTGTCTCTTCCTTTCTCCCTCCCTTCCCCCTCTCTAAAAATAGATAAAATCTTTAAAAAATGTGAGGAAAAAGTAATAACAATAGCTCACCATGGGAGCCCCATTCCATACAGTCACAGAGACTTCCCGCTGGCTCTGTTTCTGAGTGTAACTGTGCTGGGACTGTTGGGAGCAGTGGGGCCAGACCGCGCAGTCCCGGCTGCAGCTGGCGCTGCCCGGGGTGGGGGGCTGCTGTGCTTGCCGCTGCCAGGCCGTCAGGACTTCAAACAACCGCAAGGCTCAAGAGTGATATCCAATTCAGAAAAATAAAGATGTTATTCCCTCCACCACTGTATCTCACATTTAGGTGTAATTCACTTCACAGGATGGGGCAGAAGTAGGTCTATAGTTGTTCACGTGGAAAATAATACAATAGTTAAGGAGTTAATACCAGAATAAACTGTTTCCTATACTCACAATCGTAAACCTACTTGTGCTTACCGCTGCGTGTTCTCTAATTTTTATTTTCTTCATTACAAAACACACAGTTGACTAGCTGAAGCTCGTTGGGTGTCAGCCTGAGGAAAAGATGGGTTGATTTTGACTCACCTATGGCTTCCACTGTGGTTTCAATTTTATTATAATAGCTACTGTTCAATGCCCCAAACATTTATTGATCACCCCCTATGGGCCAGGCACTACACCCACCGGCAGCATTTTTAACTTCTCTAGTTTACATTCATTTTTAATCAATATTCACAGTGAATCCAGTAACAAATCTGAGCAAAGGCAAAGACAATACTGTGTGTCCAATGAGAAGACACTGCTAAAGCTGAACTCGGTTGGCAGGCATTGCCCACAGGTCAGAGCCCCGAATTCTCAATCATGAAAGTCCAATTACACCACAGCAGGTTAAAGGTGGCAACACGCAACGTGGCAGGAAGCAGTCTGTAGGAAACCCCACCGTGTTAATTCCTCATGAAGGCCTTTGTGGCTGACATTGATGGTCACCTACAAACAGTCTTTCCCAGCTTCTGCCCTTCTTGGCAGAGCCCACTTTCTAAGACAGAAGCTGTGAAAAGGCCCGCTATCTGTCTCCCCAGCCACTTCTGCTGCTGTGGCGTGGGCATGCAACTCCATTCTGACCAATGAAACAGGGGGAAAAGACTGTTCTTGATAAAGCAACAAGTAAAGAGGAGGTTCAAGACGATGGCAGTGTAGGAGGATGGGGGCATTTCCTCCTGCGAGACAGCTGAAAGCCGACTGAACAGCCTCTGCGCAGCGAAGGAAAGAGACTGCAGGAGGAGGCTGGGAAAGCTGAGAGCTCTAGAGATTGGTGGGGACGCCCCAGGATCGGAGGCAACAGCGGGCACTATTTTTACCTTCTACCCCAATGGGGTGTGGGTGGGCTCCATCCAGAGGCTCCCGCCTACCTGCAAGATTGCAGCAGAGCTTTCCCAGCCAAACAAAGGGAGCAAGCTGAGTCAACAGGGTGTCACAGGACACAACAGGCCTCCCTGCCTACAGCCACTCCAGCCGGGCAAAGCCAGCACCCCGGGCATAGCAAGCACCAGCCTGACTCAGGCAGCCCTGCCAAAGCGGCATGGCACAGTGTACACAGAGGTCACTTCTACGCAAGCCCACATTTTTGAGACTAAGAGAGAGAGCTAATTTTGTCCAATTCATACAAACAAACGTGGAATGTCAAACATAATGAAAGATAGAAGAATATCTCTCAAATGAAGGAACAAGAAAAATCCCCGGAAAATAATCCCAACGAAACAAAGATATGTAATTTGCCAGAAGAAGAATTCAAAGAAATGGTCATAAAGATGCTCACCAACCTTAAGAGTAAAGTAATTTAGGGGGAATTTCAACAGAGTTAGAAAATACAATAAAGTGAGTCTATGTGTAGGTTCTTTTCCTACTTCTCTCTCTCTACTATATATGTAATAAATATATAAAGGGCATGCAATAAATATATAGAGATTATATATATAGATATCTCCTCAATTATTTGTATTCTTGTGACCTTTTAAAAATTAGCTAAAGTATAAGGACGATGGCTTTAAAAACCACCCCCAATGCTTTGCCTTGAACATAGAACTTAATGTGAGCTCACTCACAGATAATGTCAAATTGGGGAAATTACAAATTATGGAATATTTGTAATAAAATATCAGAAGATAATTACATATTCCTAATTCTATTAATATTTATTATAATAAATGGCATGTTGTCATAATAATCTAGTAAAAGTCCATTAAAAGTTCTATCTAGTCCAGTAAAAAACTAATAAACCAAATTTTAAAATTCCCATGGAAATGAGAAAGACTAGATTTGTAAGCTCCTTAATAGTCCTTCTTTTAGTTACCTGCTACCCACCAACCTTGGGCAAAATATCAAATAAATGTTTGTACCACTGTCAACAAGTCTGGTTTCTTAGATAACCTAGAACTTGAGAAGCATGATGTTTCCGAGCTGGAAGGAAACTCGCGGATCATCTAAATTAAATCCTTCACTTCGCTGGCAAAGCCTAGAGAAGGTCTGGGGTCCATGCAAGTCCTACAGCCAGTAAGCCTGTGTCTGCAGCCTAGGCCTTCAACCCTTAAACCAGTGCTCCTTAACTACACAACCGCTCGCTTTGAACTCCTCCAAATCATACATCTCTTTCAACCTTCCAGGGACCAGAAACAGACTTTGTCCCTGGTCATTTAAAATGTAATTAAGTGTGACAAATCCAATTCATATCAGAGCACTTTTAATATGGTGTGTATACCCTTGCACACACTGGATCAACAAAATACATTTATTTCTGAACACAGAAAACAACTTTACATAGGACACTAGTGATTTATCAGCAAATTCAAAATTTTAAAAATCCTATTATATTCATGACTATTAAACTTTTGAAAACCCTATTACATTCATGACTATTACTCCACTTTGCAAGAATAAATAAGTTGTTTGTACGGATCGCAAAAATCACATCTCAAAGGGCATTATTACTCAAGCATGACACATTTTCCGTCTCTTCATCTACTCCCAATGAATACTTCAATAGCACCAGCAACTGAAGATGCACTTATCCATTCTCCTCCCTAGTAGGTGAGCATTCACTGTCATTCATAAGGAGGATTTCTGTTACATGAGCATAAAAACACTTAACATAAAATTGACTTAACCCTATTATTTAGAAACAAAAGAAAGTGAAGTTGAAACAGCACTGAGCTAGGTTAAAACCTGTGGGAGAAAAGAGACCACATAGGAAACCTGACCAGCTCAGGGGAGGCCTGCGTGGTGACCTTACAAATTCAGAGGCCTGAAGTAAACACACAGGGGTGGCCTGAAATTAAAACTTATTAACTAAAAGCAGTTCATGGCTATTAATCACGTCCCAGGCTGGGATTTTTCCCTAACAAAGGACAGTCATTACCTTAACTGAGCCCATCTGTTGTCTCTTTGCACGTTCGGTAACACCTTTGGAATGTCCATTTTTTGTCTTCCAGACCCCTCAAAGCCCAGGCACTGCACCACGGGGAGACCACGAATCCCCTCATTGCTGTTGTTTTCAGGTTGGTTGTTAACTATCCTATTCCCACCTGAACACAGTATGCGTCTATCATTTTACCCTTTATCCAATCACAGAGGTTCCCCCACCCTTGCTTTCTCCCACCTCCTAATCTATTACTAATGGATTTGATGTAACCCCTCTCTGCCTCCTCTTTTGATTGTAATGTATAAAATAAGGTGCCCTTCTTGGGAGCATTTTTCAATTTGTTGAGATTTTGCTTCCCCACAATTGTCAGTTTGGCTCAAATAAACTTACCAAAAATTCTCTACAGGTTCAAATGTTTTTTATGTTGACAAACCCACTTGTAGTTCTGGACTAGGCTGTTACAGACAAGACCACTCAATCACCCCTAATGTTTACTGCATGCCTCGCCCGCATAACTTCTGGTCCCTTCTGAGAATCTAAGTCTCAAATTCTAACAGTAATTTGCTGGGTTTGATGCTCTGGCCAGCAGAGCGGTCAACGGGGCTCGACCACCTGTCTGAAGCAAATGAGTGAGGGGGACAAGAGGCGCAAAGAATGGCAGCAAGACAATAAGTTCTGATCAAGCTACAGAATTTTATTTTTGGGCAAAGACTTATAAAAGGGGGGGAAGGGGAAGCATATCGCTACTTGATTGGTGAGGGGTACACAAAGGAGCGCTTCTTGATAGGTTACTGCGCACATGCCGGGGTACGTCTTATACTCTGATTGGTAGCCTGTGTTCGTACTCTGCGCATGCTCTTGGCAGGGGCTGGGCTAGCCGTAACTGGCAACAACAGGAAGACCAACCGCTGTGTCTTGTAGTTTCTGAGGAGCGTAAACCCCCAAGCTGATGCCGAAAGGCCAAATTCTGCCCAGCCCAGGTTCCCGACATCTCCTCCATTTTTGTTTACTAGAGGCGGAGAGGCTATATTTGAAATAGACGTTAACCAACTTGGGGAGGTAGAGGCCTGGCTCCCCCTGAGCTCATCCTGAGCTCTGGAGTACCTTTTGCGGAGGAGAGGATTTGGGTACTAACCTCTATGCAAGCCAGCTTGCCTCTCAGGAGACTCGAAAGGC
>PVKM010025186.1:0-20082 GCA_004027735.1 Carollia perspicillata
AAGATTCGACTCCCCCGCCTCCCCAAGCACCCTAGCTCTTTGGAAACTTCTCCCCCACTTTTCTGCCCTCTCCTCTCCTCCTCCCTTCTCCTCAGACTGGCTGGACTTTGGGGGTTCCCCCACCCCCTGCCTCCTCCCCTCAGCCCCTGCCCTGTTCCTGCCCCCTCAGCTCGCCTTGGAGCCCTCCAATGCGTCAGGGGCCAAGGGGGCCAGGCCCCTTCGAGCAAGCGGGAGGCGAGCAGAGGGGGCAGAAGAGGGGGCCCTGTCTCGGCGTCGGCGAGGAGACGAGCGTGATTGTTTTTATGGGGCCATAAAAAACTCTCTCCGCCCGTTCTTCTAGGGAAGCCGGTCATAAAGCCAGTTCAGTTTATTTAATTTATATCTCGGAGCTGTAAAACTCACCACTGTGCGAATTCATTCGCTGCATCCAGGGGTAAATCTGGATACTGGCTTTCTGGTCCTGGGGCGCAGTCCTGCCCTGCTCAGAACTAAAATCCTGAGCGATTGAGGTCTGTGTGTTATGTCCTAAGGTGTTTTGTCTGCAGTTTGAGAGCATGTCTTTCTCCTGGTAAAAGGAATTAGATCCATAGTCATACGGCCCCCGGCTGGAACTGAACACGACATTCTCCTGTGGCGAATAAAAGGGAGTCGAGTAGATCCGGTTCTGGGCAACAGCCGCTCCATAGGTCGAGAAATGCCTCACTGGATCATAGGCGGTGGAATTGAGGGCGACGTTGGGGAGGACGTCCTGGCCCCCGGCGAGGTGGCAGGATAAGGAAGGGTTAGTGAAGTAGGAATTCATCCCTTTGCCTTTACCTGGTCGGGCTATGATTTCTTTAATATTTATTTCTGTCTCCAGTTTGTACTCGGAACTAGATGGTTATAGGGACGGCTCCAATCCAGGACAGACAAAATGACAAAGTCAGCTGACCCCCTTCCAGCCAATCGCAAGCCAGATGTCAAGAAGGGGGAAAAAAATCGCTTCTGCTTCTGTTGATTCCCTAGTTGAGACTAAGTGTGTGCTTTGAAAGTAAGACTTGGATTTCTTTAAAATATATATACGTAAGGGAACTGATCTGGAGGTGAGGGAAGGGTGGATATCCGCGAGCGGGGCCTTGGGGCCCAGGGAGGGAGAGCTGCACTCCCAGGAAATCTCTCAGCCCCAGCTAACTTTGCTGTGCAGTGGCCAGAGCCAGGGCTGGAGAATCCCTGTATTTTTTCATCTGGCTTCATCTTTTATATCTGCCCCCTTCTAAAATCACATCCTGATTTCTCCATGGGAGGAGCTCCCTCACAGCTCAGGGGGATCCCCAGAAATCCTATAGGAAATCCTGATTTGATACTCCATGAAGTGAGTCCTCACCACCAAACCAGTATATTTTTCCCCATCATTAAAAAAAAAATCAAGAGTAGGAAGAAATTGCATAAAACATGGTGCTCAGAGGAGGAAGGGTGTGGCTGAGAGTCCTGGATGTAGGGGCCATGTGGGGAGCAAGTAGGTCTCAAGGGGTGAGGGTGAGACCTCAGGGTGGAGGTGGGCAAAGGGACCAGGCTTCTGCCTTCCTCTTCCTTTTGGCTCCCTTCTGCCCCTCCCTTAGGACCCTCTTTTTGGGGAAACTCTGGCAGCATTTTTGCCTAAAAGGGAGAATGTATAAAAATACAATAGGAAAGGGAGAGAAAGAAGTAAAAGGTGAAAGAGTGAAAAAGGAAGGAAGAAAAAAAGAACTCTGAGAGTCTTTCTAGACACATCAACTCCTGTTTATGTTGGTGAGAATTTATGATTTGGAGCCAGCGAGGGCCAGTGGGGTAATTCACATAAAATCCAGCCAGAAAGAGAAGGCTGGTGGAGCTCTGATGGACACTTAGCATCTTGCAGGCTCAAGCCCTTGCTTATGTCAGAAGGCCCCTGCCCCCTCTGGACTCTCTGCCCTGCTAAGGGAGACGCCCCTGGACCTGAGCTCTGGAGCTGAGAGATTCCAGCAAAGTGCTCCTGGGGAGTTCTCACTGGAGGGCCAGCCACACCTGGTGCGGCCCAGCCTCCAGCAGCCCCTACCTCTATTTCTTTCTACCTTGAGACTAGGAACAAGGAAGAGAAGGTTAGGAAAAGGCAGCTGTGTCCGAGGCTTCTGAGGGAGCGGCAGTGGGCGAACTGAAGCAGCGGAAGGTGTGCAAATGGGGTTTTACTCCTGATTAATCCAAACTTAATTTGCTATTGTGACATAGGCTGAAAATTCTTTGAGTTGACAGAAAAGGGGCGGTGGGGCATGTGAAGGGAGCAATAGAAGCTCATATTTTCCCCTCATCATTTTTTTTGGGGGGGGGAGGACTGGCTATAACAAGGACCCGGATGTCGCCGGATTTTATGATCTTTTCCTTCTGTGTAACAAAGCGGAGTAATCAATGGGTAGCAATAAAGCCATAAACGGGACTACGCTGGGAAAAAACTCGTTTATTCATCTTCTGTAACGTTAAGGTTTCCCTGGAGTGTCGCTAGGGGGGAAAAATAAAGTTTTGAACCCAAAAGCAGACAGTGTGTAGGAACTGGCGGCGACAACATGTTAGTTAATACATGAAGCTCCTTACGGGGTTGAAGAGTCTTCCTGCCAGACAATTTGTGTTGGCTTTTAAAAAATAAAGGCTCTGCCCTTCAGAGAGGAAAATTGGTTGGTATTTATCAGGGTAGGGGAAGGACCCCTGTAAGGTTACGAAGGTTCCTCCTGTTGGACGATACTTTCCTCTCCTCAAGGAGGAGAAGGTGAAAGGGCAGAGGAGGGTTCTTAAATTAAGAAAGAAATTCTGAGATGAGCTGTCTCATTTTGGGGTGACATGGCAGGTACTCGAACACAGACACCAGCCCGAATTGCTTTCCGCTCTAGAATCCAGCTGTCCTCCAATTCTCGGCATGCCTGGACAGAGGTTTCCAACAGCTGGCTGGGGCTCCAGGCCCCCTGGAGGGCAAAAGGGAGAGGGAGAGAGAACTAGGGGCGGGGAGACCCAGGGGGCTGAGCTCAGGAACATGTCAGTGCACCCCTGGACACAAGTAGCTGCTCTCAGAGTTCCCAACCTCATTTCTGCCCTAAGGGTAGTGGTGTAACACGTAGAACAGGCCAAAGGAGGAGTAAACCACCCCTCCCCATTTCAGAGAGAGATTGCTAGAGGGATAAATCATGTCAGTGATATTTCCTTCAAGATATTAAATTGTTGCAATGTACAACAAATTGAATGATGGAAGATAGGATGTCTTAATGAGGTTTTGCTTTCAATGAGTGTCGATTTTCTATGTATTTTTAAATCTCTTTTATGGGTGGGTGGGGGAAGGAAGGACCTTGGAAGAAAGCAGGGGCTTCTGGGGGAACACGTGCTGCAGCTCCCCAGCAAGGATGCCTAGGTTTCCTCGGGGCCCTCCTGAACTGAGGCTGGGGGGAGAGGGGCCCCAGAGTTGGGGAGAGGCTCCTTTGGGGCCTAAAGGCTGTGGGCGCGGGGGTGGGCGACCTGAGGAGCCGAATGTAAGTCTCGGCCCCGGAAAGTTAAGTGTTTTATTACGTCCCTAAACAGAGGGCAGAGACTGAGAGGGCTTGCCGATTTATAATGAACAGAAACCAGCTGCTGGGGGGAAAGGCAGAAATGCTGGAAGGGGGAGAGAAGGGGAAGCAGAAACACAAATAATTTCCCTCAAAGCTTGAAAACTTTCAGCAAAATTAATTTCCAACACACTCTCCCCCATCACCTTCCATTCCCGAGGAAAGCAGCTTCCTTCTTTCAGTTAGATGTTTAATTATGCAGCTGAAATTTGCTGGAAGGATTCTTCGCTCCAAGGGGGAAGAGCAGGTCAGATGAGCCCGATCTTCCCCCCACTGGATTAAATTTTCCTTTTCTCATTTTATGTTAATTTCTTGTCTTTTTTTTTTTTTGGCAAAAAACGACTGTCTATGGGGAGAAAGCTGGGACTTGGGTTTTTCTAATATATTTATATTTTCCTGTTAAATTTGTCTGAAAACAATTATGGAAACTCATCAACAGAAGCAAGAACAGATGTTTTATTAAAACTGCAGTTGAGCTCTGTAAATATGCACAAGTCTTGGGAAGGGGGGAGAACTTGTTCTTTGTTTCTATAAAACAAGCCTAGAGAATCAGAGAGCACCCCCCATCAGGCCCTTAGGTCTCCGAGTTGCTCTGCCCTTTCGGCCTCCGGAGTCAGGCATTCCAAGGGGGTTTGGCTGCGAGAGCAGATTTTTGCTTTGGGAACTGTAATTAGTGGATTCAAAAACAGAATTCAAAAGACACAGAACAGAAATAAAGGGGGAAAGTTGCCGCTTGCTGCTCCAGTCTCCCCCCTCCCCAGTCCGAAACACATGCTTTTCATGAGCGCTAATTATAGGAGAGGAACTTACTGCAGGCACGCCAAGGGCCTGAGTGGGGGGCGGTCACTGGCCCGGAGTCCCCAAGGCTAAGGGTTGTATTGGAGGCTGAGCACTTGAGGGTTTTCCAGGGCGAGTCAAGGACTCCTATTCTGTCCTTACCCCACTTCAGGCTAGGGGCTGGGGGGCTTGTGCACCTCTGAATGGGGGAGCAGGTGGGTGGGGCTGGGTTCTGGCCCAGAAGGGGCTCCTAGGCAGGCTCACCTTGCTTGCTTTTGCTTTCCGTTCTACTCTGGGAAATAGATTAATTTCTTAGGGAAGGGTATCTGAAGTGAGAGGGATCAGATCTGGAATTTTTATTTGGGGGCAATCTTTTCCAAAAGTCCTGCTTAGTTTGTATTCTGCCAGTCTTCTCTCTCTCTCTCTCCCTAGGTCCCTCAACTCTGCATGGATGTCTGTGACCCACCCCACCTCACATGCAGATACACACCCTCCATTCCTGGCTGCCGGCGCCACCAACTACAGCACGGCGCCTCCTCCGAAGGCTGCTCAGGGACCGGGACCAGACACTGGAGCCGCAGGACTCAGCGCCTGGCCTGGGCGCTTGGCTGCCTGGAAGCAACTGCAGCTGCCTGACCCACCCCACCAATTCTGATTTCCAGAACCAGGGAGGAGCGGTTGCCCCACCGGCCTCTTTTGTGCCACTGGGCAAGGACTGAAATCCCTCTTGCAGAGAAAGCTGAGTTTCAATAGTTGTTCAGCTCGCTTCACAATCGCACTGTTTGGCTAAGGCTTTGCTGTTCTACAGTGACTGTTCAGTTAGCCCGATGAGCTTATGATTAGAATTTTTATTTAAAAATTAAAAGAATAAATCCTACTCCAGATGCCTGGCGTTTTTGTGCATGAGCTCCTTTGATCTCCACGGAATCCAGAGTCAAAGGACTGCAGAGTCTCTCAGTCCACCGGAGAACCTGAACGCAGATAACTGGGTCTGCTTGGGGACATCAAAGAATATCTCACTGTAGGAGCCCCCAGTTTCTCATAGATGTGGTGAGAGGAGTTGTCTGAGTGCATACCTCCCCATATACACATTACACCCCCGCAAATGCTCCTTCTCTTTTCAGAGTTCCGGCAGGGAGACACTTGGGGAAAAGTGAAATTCGACACACCTAGCCTGGAAATGGATTCCATTTGGGGTGCTGATATTATGAGCACAGGGCCCAAGCTGGCCAGCTGAATAAAGTTGGGGGTCCGTAGGGAGGGGGGCAGGAGGATGAGGCCAGATGGGGCATGTCAAGTGCCTGAGAACTGCCTCAAACACCTCGGAGGCCTGGGCTGGTGACTCCTCTTTTGAGCCGAGAGGTTTAGAGGCTACACAAGCTGCTTTTGCTTTATTTGCCATCAAACAGAGAAAAAAACATACATGGAGGGGCTCTGCTACTCACATCATATTTTCTCTCCTCCTTCTCTCTTTCCAGATTTCTGCCTGACCTTTCCACTTAATGCTGCTACCATCAACAGACACCAACTCCCACATCAGTGTTTCTTTGGCTTCTCAATTCCCTTCCCTGGCTGAAGGTTAAAAGTAAAATAGGTCCCAAGCATCTTTGTCCCATCTCACTCAGTCCTGAGCCCCTGCTGGTTCCCTCTGGAGGAAATCATTTCTGGCTTTCGGGGCCTGGCGCCCAAGACTCCCACCTCTATTCCGAGCAGCTGATTATCAGCTGAGGAGGGGGCATGCAGAGGGGCTTCAGGAATGGGGGTGGGACTCACACCCCAGTGACACTTCAGAGAGGCAAAGCAAGTGGTTCCGTTTGGTCCAGGAGGAAAAATGAGAATCCAGAATATTCAGAATATTTTGGGTCCCCGGAATGAGGCCAAAGGATCCCCAACCTCCTGACTTCTATGTCCCTCCACACTGAGCCAGCACAGCTTAAACAAATTTTGGAGGCTTATGAGAATTAAAAAAATTCAAGAACATGGCATTTATGACGTCATAGTGAGTTGTCACAAGGAACTGTAAATGTCACAAAAGTTATATGCAGCAGGAGTTTTGTGTGGGGGTTCCCTGACGACCCTCACTTGTTTTTCCTTTCCCCCTTCTTCCTCTGGTCTAAGTTCTCCCACTTTAGAATAAAATGTTATTATGCTCTGGAACAATAAGCCAGCAATGAAACATAGTCCTCATTTCCCTATAAATAATATTATCCTTTATCGTTTGCAGAACTGAAAGAACCATTTACTCTGTGCTGGTGAAAAGAGACAGAGAGGCGGGAATGGGGGAATTTCAGAAACGAGAATATTACTGAATTCGATGATCCTCCTTTAGATTTGATGGCCAGGAGCGAAATTAGGGGCCAACAGCGGCCTCTCTGACTCTACAGCTGGCGGGACTGGAAATTTATAGGACTTCAGCGAAGGGGCAATTTAATTTTGTAGGATTTACTTAAATTCACTGCTATTTTGGGGGGCTGAGGAGAAGGGAGGGTGAATGACATGCTTTATCCAGCTTTACATATCTGCCAACATTACTCTGATTTAAAACCCAACAACCTGTGTCTCGGGAAAAACTCCTGCCGAAAGGAGTGGGGGAGAGGGATGAGGGGGGCTCAACTTTCTTAGTGACTGTGGCCCCCTTAACCAGTTGCCAGGGGGAAGGAAGAAAAGCTGGAGGAAAGGGAAGGGCTGCTGGAAGTCTCTCCACCACTAGGATACTGGAGGAGGTTTATGGTGTCCCCATAATTCCCCCAAGCCTATCAACAGCTGCCCTATCTTAGGACAATTTCTGCTTCCTCCCCTCAGAAAGGGAGAGTGAGGGAGGAGGTCCGGGCTGGAGCTGGGGCTGGAGCGGGGTGCTGGAAAGGGGAGGGAGTTCAGGAGAGCGCTGCACTTTGTTCTCCTGGGTGAGTTTGCTGGTTTGGCGGGTTTCAGACACAGGGTGGCAGCAGACAAAACAAGTAAACAACTCCTTACAGACACAATAAACAGGGCGGCCGTGGTGGGGAGCCATGGCAGAGGCCGTGGGCCAGGGGAGGGGCACAATTTGGGAGTAATGTCACCCCAGCACCCAGTGGTGCCCGAGGCCTGAAAGCCCAAGGTCCCTTTTGGTGGCAGTGGAGAGAAGGTGGAAGAAAGCTGCGTGCTTCGGCACCCACAGCGTGTCCGGACAGGAGAGTTTTGGGAGGAACCTGATTATCCAGGAATGGAGGAAAATGCCGCCAGCCCCTCCCCTGTCCTTACTTTATTTTATGGGTTTTTTCACGGACATTTACTTGTCCCTCTTGCTCTGTCTTTCCGTGGCCCCAGAAGGGAGAAAGACTAGGAAAGGAGGCTGGTTAATTGCCTGCTCCAGCCCACACTCAGTGGGCCCAGGCCCACAGGCAGCCAGACCCAGCTTTTCTGGTACTGCCCCATCAGCCTTCTCCCTGGCTTAAGCAGCAAATGGAATTAAAACAAAGTACCATTAGTAACCAGGTCTGAGTATTTGGGAACTTAGAGAGCCCCTTATCTGCCCCACAGAAAACGCAGGCATATCTTGGGTCCGGTAAAGGGACAGAGTGAGGAGGGCCGGAGGATAGATAGTCACCGAACCACTACTCATTCTGGCACCTCATCCACAGGCCCCTCCAAGTACCCTAGCCCCAGCTGCCCCAGACTACTACCCAGAGACCACCACATCAACCTCACCACCCCAGCAAGGCTCTAAGCACCAGGGCCCAGCCCAATGCTCCAAGGCCCACATTACCCACAAAAGAGTTTCCCACGGAACTCACTTGCAACACAGCTGGGTTCCCCTGGTAAAACAGTCTCTGAGTTAGGAAAGTTTGGGGGGAGGTGTGGAGAGAAAGCAGGAGGAATCAGTATTTCCCTATCCCAGTGGCTTGGACAGAGAAGGTATTAAGGTCTGAGAAAGCCTTTGTAGCATCCGTTGGTTACTGGAACCCGCATACTCCGATTCCAGCACGCACACATTTCAGCAGAGCACGCACAGAGAGCCTTCTTGGTGCACCCAACGCCTCCCTGAGCCCACGCCCATCTAGCGAGGGTTAACAAAATTTTGCATGCACATAAAATGGTGCTCGAGTGAATATAGGCATGGTAATATACAATTAACCAACGATGAAATATGAGTCTGTATATATTCGAGCAAAAGTCTGAGTTTGTACATTTGAGCCTGTATATAATGTGTATAAAGCTACCAAGTTTGGTTTTGGAACACAACAGACAACCCAACAAGGCCGCCTTCTCCAAACAAGGTCGCATTCTTCATGGGGATCACAACTGTCAAACCAGGGAGAGAAAAGGTTTGCTCTGCCCATTTCTTCCAACTAGGAACTGGCGCATGAAATACAACCCACGGCAGCAGGGCTGACAAAGCCCCTCAGGGGCAGGCCTGAAGTGTCCAAAGAGTGGGCTCAGAGCTGAACACTAGGGACCAGGGCTCCAGGGAGTGTTGCCAGACGCAGACCCACAGATTCAGTGCCTCTGCCCAGCCCTCACCCTGGGTGTGCAGAGTCCTTGAGCCAGATTCTGTCCTCAGCCGCCCTGGCTATTATTAGATAATCACTGCAGTGCTCGCCTGCACTAAGGACCATGTCTACAGGGAATCTGACCTGCAAGGAGGCTGAGAGTTGCCACTGGTAGCTCCTCTTGTGCTACTGTTTGAGTGCCAGAAAGGGAGAGAAGGAAGGGAAAGAAAATCGAAAGTAGGGAGGGAAGGAGGGGGCTAGCGTTTGGGGCCGGGTTTATCCCCTGGCCGGGCTATCCCCTGGCCCTGAAAACGCAGGGCCGCTCATTGCTGCTACACTTTCTCTGCATCCTTCTATCTCCTGAGGAGTCTAGGGGTGAAGGGCCTGGGGGCCTACAGAACCCTACCCAGGAAGAGGCAGAAATCAATTGATAAAAATATTATACAAGGACATCTCATGATGGTGCTGTTAACTGTCAGCCACGAACCCTAACACCCTGAAATCTCACCAACAGCACATTTGGTTAGGTTCCCCTGTATTCCTAGAGAAATACCCCGCCCCTGCCTTGCACCTACAAAGGGAGGGGGCCCTCTAATATCCCAGGTGAATCCCCACTGGCCGGAGTGGCCTTCTCCAGAAACTGTTTCCCCGGGGGCGAACAAAGGAGACTTGTGCCCCCCACACACGCACAACATACAATACAGCCATCTGCATGGGGCGGGGGCAGACAAAATATAGGCGAAAGAGAGAAATAGAGGCCTCACCGGTCGGCGGTTCCCACATTATGCCAGGAGAAAGGCTCCTATTTTCAGGCCTCTGGGGCCCATCCACTGGCCCACAGTCCTCCCCTTGCCCTTTTCAGGTCCCACAAATTTGGGATCTCGGTGGCCGCTGCCTGGCTCCCGGGCTAGGAGCCCCTGGGCCGCGCTGGAGCGGCGGGAGAGCGCGCGGCAGCCGGAGCAGGCGGCGGGCTGGGCCCATTTGGGGAGAGCCAAGCGCTTTTCTCGATCGTAAACAAGGAACGCGAAATTAGCCCCTCGGCAGACGCCTCTGCCGACACACAAGTCCTATGGGGGGGGAGGGGGAGAGAAAATGCCATTTCTTCCCCCAGGAGAATACCTCAGAGGCCTTTCTGTCGTCTGTGAAAGGGGAATTTTGGGGGCGCAGGAGAGGAAGGGAAAGGGATTGTGGGGGGAGGGGAAGGAAGATTCACCGTCAACTCGAGCCCAAGGGGTTTGATTTGAATGCAGCCGAACTATGTTTTGAAGATTTTGATAAAAACAGGTTCCCTCTCTTCCTCGTCCCCCCTCCACCCCCAGGCGACGGGTCAGGGTTTAAACAGGAAATCAAGGAGCGATCCCCTCCCCCACTCGAGCTTGCCAGAGAAGCTCAGCCGCGCCTCTGGGAGAGGATGGCGGGGGGGCGGCTCTTAGCTCGGACTGAAGGTGAGTCTGGTCCCCAGACTCACAGCCCTCTCGAAGAATATGTGCCCCCTCTTCCAGCTGTGGGGTGTGTCTGCCTCGGTGTGCAAGCCGTGGCGTGTACGTCGCCCTTTATCAACCAGAAGCTCACACACGTAGGGGCCGCCTCGGACCCAGGCCAGGGAGCAGGGCGGGGTCATATATTAAATTGCAACACATTCAGGGCCACGTACATTTGGAAGAAATTAAGCCACTGTGTTATGAAACCATATGTGTCGAGTTAAACCTATACAACACGCCATTAGCACCAATTATTAGGAAGAGCCCGGGCGCCCAAAACCCTCCGAGCCGCCCAATTCCGACGTTTCTACTCCCTGAACCAGCCACGCCTTGAATCCTCACGGCCTCCTCTCGCCCAGAAGGCCCGGCCAGCCAGAGAGGCCTGTGCCTGTCCCCACCCTGCCTGGGGCCTTCCCAGTTCCCACCTCCGCCCCAGACCCGGCTGATCCTAGCTCAGAGCAGCCGGGTCTGGGGGGGTGAAGCAGTCCGGTGGGTATCCTGGGTGAGCTGGTAGCTGCTGGGGTAGGGGACGCTGCGCCGGATGGGGCGGGGGAGGCAGAGGAGAGAAGGCAGGCCCCTTTTCTACCAGCACAAGATGAGTACCACGGCACCCCCCCTTCCACCCGCAGCGCAGGGCACCTCCCATCTTTCCATCCGCTCGAGTGAGGGCGGGAGCAGGGGGTGGGCAGACGCTCTCCCTTCTGCTGACGCGCACCAGCCACCAGCCTCCCCCCTAATTGCCAATTAACGGGCCCGCCGCCCGCCAAGCCGCGCGCTCTTCCTGCTCTGCGGCCCGGCCCTGGGCCCGCACTGCGCATGTGTGAGCTCTGGCAATCCAGTTCTCCGGGAGGGAGGGGGCTGCGGAGCAGGGAGGGGGCACTGGAAAGTTTGTTTGGGGGTCCGGGGTCCGACTTTGCTCAGGGGGCAAGGGTTACAATCTACAGGTCCTCTCTTTTGCCCTGGAGTTTGAGTTTCTGGGCCGCCTCCGTCCCAGTTGCATTAGCCAAGAGGCCGCAAATCTATATAACAGGTAAGGACACGGTGGGCACCGGGGAGCCGGTCGGAGCACTAGACCCCGGCCTTGAGCCTCACAGACGCAGCCCTCTCGCTCGCCCCCCTCACCTCCAACTTCGACGCACAGTGACATCAGGACAACACACTTCCCCCACTACCACATTCCAGTTTAACCCAATTTCTCCCCCGTCCACATTTTCTCCCCATAATTGCCCACGCGCCCACCCTCTCGCCAGCCCCCTCTCCTCTCTAACCAAGACCAGCCGCTGCTGTCCTTATCTTGAAACCGCCACCCAGCTACGGACCATTAGTTACATATTTGAACCAATAAGGAAACACTTACCGGGCGCTGCTGTCACTCGCCCTCTCCCTCTCTCTCTCTCTGCCTCTCTTTCTCCCACTCTCTCTCTTTCTCGTCTTCCCTCATTCTGTGCCGATGCAGAGCCTGTCTCAGCTCCACACACACATATACTTTATAGAAATTTAAAAATAAAAAAGAATAGTCTCAATAATCAAAAAGCCAAATAAAATTAAGGAGAGTTACAAGAAGAGGGCAGGAGGGAGAGCCTGGGAGAGGGGAGGGGAGGCATCTGCAGCTCCCTATCTCAACTCCCGCTCCCGCATTCCTCCTGCCCCTTGGGGGGCTAGAGGGTCGGGAAGGGAGAGAGAGGTGCCCTCAATTCCTGCCTCTCCCCCTCCCTCCTCCCCAGATGCCCCCAGCTTCCGGCAACTCCACCTTGGAGGAAAAAATTAAAGGGGGGGGGAGAGAAAATAATTATTAATCGGATTAATAAAAAAAAATACTAGTAATGAAGGGAGCGCCCAGCACAGGTTTCCCTGGCAATGGTTAGGCTCTTACAGGGAGGACTGTTCTGCGGAGCGCTCGGAACGGACAAACCACAATAAAAAGTTCACGTTCATGGATGGAATCCACATGACTTCTTGTGGCCAATCCAACTTGTGAGTCGATCGTAAACTTTTATTACTCAGCTGTAAATTTTCTGCAAACAACCGGGAATGCAATGCATTTGTGTAGCGTGTGCAAATGGGCGCCACGGTCGCCATGTTTACCCAATTCTCTCGGAGAGGGAGCATCCCCCGACTCCCACCGCACCCCCACCCACCGCCCACTCCCCAAGGGCCGGGCTGCGGCAGGCTAGCGCGAAAAGGGCAAAGGGAGATGCGAGAAGAGGGAGGGAAGGATTCTGGCGCTGAGTAGTCTGCCTCCCTTTGCCATGCCGAATTTTAAATATTTTCCTTAATAAATTGGGGTATTAAGGTTGGATCTGGTGGAATGGAAGCTTTGCAAAGATTTGTGACATTGAGGCAGTGAGGGCTGACAGGGTGAAGGGACTGAGATGGGATGTGCTCTTTACCCCTGCCTTTTTTTTTTCTTGGTAGGTGAACAACATCCTTCCCAATGGGGTGTCCCAGCAGCCCCCCACTCCACCCCAGACAGGAATGGGAGGAGCAGGCCACTGGAAGCCTCATAAGCAATCCTGACCTGACCGTGGTCTGCAGAACAGAGAGGGCTCCGACTGGCCCTGTGCAGTCCTTCAGAGACAGCAGAAGGGGTGAGAATTGGGGGCGGCCTCCAGAATCCCCAGAGCACCCCTCATCTTCATGTTCCTTTTTCAGAGAAAATGACATTTACTCCCCAAGACCATCTCTATTGTCCAGTCTCCTCAATTTTAAGGCTGAGATGGCAACTTACTCCCAATCTTTTTGGAATTAAAAAGAAAATTAAGGCCCAAGATCTGGGTTCCACCTTCTTTTTCCTTTAGGTGCCAGGCAATTTGAAGCCTTTTCTGTCTTGTCGGGTGGCCCACACCAGCCTGCCTTTTTCAGAAATATTCCAGAGTCTGGGTGGGCAGCTGAGACCCACCTTGGAGGCACTGAATAAAAGAACCTTATTCCTCCCCAATGTCCACCTTCTGTGCGAAATTCTGAGCACGCAAGGCACCCCCACTCTTCTCCAGACCCACACATTTTGGTGATGTGTCCAATGTGGGGAAACACAGAATAAAGTTCCCACAGAGATTATTTGCCAACCAGTCACAGCCTAGTCACTCTTCCCATCAGCTGGAGATTAGAAGGCCCGAAACTCTCCTCTTGGTTCCACAGGGAGCTGTCATGGGGACTTCCACAGGTGGGTACCCTACCCCAACCAACAGGGGTCCGCTATCCCCTCCCCAAACTTCCTCCACATAAGTGAAGCAGTTCCCTCAGCCGGATGCAGGGACCTCGTTTCTTTTACAAACCCACTCATAAATTTTATAACAGGTAGTTAAAAATTACGACAAGAAAGCACTGGCCCAGCTTTTCACAATGGGCCTCGGGGAGAATGGGACAGCACTGCGGGCAGCTTGCCGGAAATTTTACTTCTTGTCTGTGGCACAACCTGTCCAGAGTTCGCTCTAATTGGGGTAGGGCAGCTTTCTCCAGCAGGCTCCCAGCGGCTGGGGCATCTCATTTGGAGAAGATGAGACTACGGGGGCTAATCCACTCTCCCACTCTGGGGTCTGCCAAGGAGCCTTTTAGGACACTCACTACCTCCTTCACAGCCCCGCCCGCCCCTGCCCCAGGTTCCTCTGCAGGCCCTAGCCTCCCCTGGCTTCTGCAATGAAGTGGGGAGAAAGAGAAAATGCCGAGGTTGGGTGGTGGTGGTGTTTTTTTTAATCCAGAGAAACGAATTTTCCCTCCAACTTAATGGCTGCACTATCCCGTCTCTACAGTTGAGATTACAATAATAAATTCAAGGCGAAATGAGGGAGACGCTTCAACTCAGCATTTTGAAAGATACTATTTTTCACAAATCACAAATAGCTTTCGGAAGCCACTTTGATTGGCTAATAAAAAAGTAAAGAATGGGAGAGAGTCCTATCTGCTGCAGCCGAATGGTCCCCATTCCGGTAATGGGACGGCAGGAGCGTTTGGAAGGACGCGTTTCTAAAGAGAGCGCATCCCGCTCGCAATTAAGTTCCCCCATAAAACGGTTTTACCTCCTTTTCTCTCCAAACGAGAAAACGGAGGTGGTGGGCAGAAGGAGTGGGGGAGTGGGTGCGGCAAGAGGGGGCGGCTGGAGCTCTGCTGGTCTGGCCCGCATCTCAAGCGATGCCGGGTACCAGATGCACCCTGCCCTCCGACGCCGGCTTGGGGCCACGGGCATTGCTGAGCAGGGCCAAGGATGAATGAGGCATTTGGTGTGGAGAAAATTCGGGGAGGTCCTTCAGAGCCGCTTAGTGTAGGGTTTAACCCACTCGGCTACTGGGCTAGCAATTTTTATTAGTAGCATTCATAATTCCACATTTAAAAATGAAATGGTCCTCCACCGGCCTGTAGGGTCTGGAGGGGACGCGCGTGGGAAGGCCTGAGGTCGGAGCGAAATGCTCTCTTTTAGGTCCTTCCCAGCGGGTACCCGTCGCCATCTCCCTCACCAAACGGGGTTACCTGGCTGGCTCCGCGGCCCTCGGTAGGGACCCAGGGTTCCGAAAGATTTCCCCCAGTGCTGTTCAAAGCTGTGCCTGGCTGCCCCCAGCCTGAGCTTCCAATCGGCACCCTCTTTCTGGCTGCAGGAGTCCCCTATCCACAATGTCCGACCCGATCCTGTTTTCAGGACCACTTTGCATGGGAGCCAGGATGCAGGCACGGCGAAGTTACACAAGAGTCAGCTTGGGCCTAAGTCTGAGAAAATCATTGACGGAGAAAGAGAGAGGCAGAAAGAGGAAAGGAGGGAGGGAGGGAGGGAGAGAGAGAGAGATAGAAATCTGGCCTCAAAAATATTTCAGTCTTTGGGGATCTGGTTTTTAAGACCAGAAGATCTCATCCCCTCCCCTTTCCTCCTCTCCTGACTGAGCCAGATGACTTGTATCTCTGGAATTTGGTATTATTTGACCAGAATCTTCCTGGCATAAACAGATTTCTCTGTCTAGGACCCTCCAGGGAGGAATGAGAGACCACTTTGCCCCCTGAGTCCTTTAGCCTTTGACCCTTTATTTTGGGGAATGAGGAGTCCAGTGGAGACTCTCCTTGCTCTGCTGTGGCTGGGATGGGGGACCGATCACTCAGCAGGCCTGTCCTTTCTCCCCAGGTCAGTGTCCTGCACTATGAGGGCAGGGCAGGCTGCCCAACTGCCAAGGTGAAGACAGGAATGGGCTTGAAACAACTAGAACAGAGGCTGGAGTAGATGCAAGTGGCCTAGGCGACAGTGATGGCTCTGTGCTGGCTGAATGTGAATTTCAGAATGTGGACCCACACTGCTTGGTGTACCAGCTCATTCACCTTCCCCTTCTCCTCTCTTTCCCCCCAGGCTTAAGCCTCCTTATTCCCCGCCCTTAGGCAGCTTCCAGCCAAGTCCTCCAGGCTGCCTTGAGCCTCATATTTTCCCCATCCCGTTCACTGTTCTAGTGCTGGGTGCTGGCTGCCCAGGGTTGTCATGTAGAGATCAGAAAGAACCCGAAAGCCTCATCCTCAGCCCTTGGAAGAAAAAGGCCTAGCTGTGGGAATCGGGGGCAGATTCTTTGTCTTGGCCCAGCCCAGGGCTGAGGAGGAGGAAGGTGGATAACTGGAGAAGTGCTTTCTCCACATTGGGATCCTGATATCCAGAAACCCACTTTGTTTGTTTGAAGCTAAGGTTCTCCCAAGAGCACACTGCTCTTCTTCCTCCTCTTCACCTCTCCTCTCTTACCTGCCCTGCCAGCCCAGCCTGCCCCCTCAACTCCGTGTCAGTCCCCCCCCCAACCCCAAAGTCAGGTCAGTGGAGGAGACCTTTTCCAGAGTGTTAGGAAAGGAGGATAAGGAGGGGGAGAGAATGGAGGGGGGTATTGAAGAAAAAAACAAGTCATCCCAGCTTCAAATATTTTTGTCCTTTTTTTTTTTATTATGACTCACGTATACAATACAAAGTACTTGGACCAGGAACAGGGCTGCCGGGACACAAAATCTACATTCATAGCTGGACGTAAAGACAAATGACAAAAAAATTATTATTATAGATATATTTTAACGTTTTTTCTTTCGAGCACATTGCATAAACAGAGAATTCAAGACAAAGTTAACTATACATTCAGTGCAATTTAGTTCTACTCTACTGGGGTTAGAAGCACAATAAAAGCGCACAGGACCGGCGAGCTAGGCAGTCTCAGTTGTTGGGTTTTCTTAGTGAAATAAGCAGCAACAAACGACAACAAAACTGCATTACGAATACTCTCAAAGCAGGATTCCTTTCTATAGGTAGTGATAAAATACGTTGGAGGCTTTTTTTTTTTCATTTTAATTTTTTGCTCTTTTTTTCTCCTGTATGAGGATTTCTAAAAATTTCTCTTTTTTTATTTTTCAAGATTATTGCAGGTTCCCTTTAGGTAGTATGTTAAAGATTTATCAGTATTGTTATTACCAGTATTATTATCGTTATTATTATTTTCATGATTATGGTGATTTCTGAGTGCTAACACTAGTGCAGCTCAGAAGAAGCTGGGCCCAACAACGGAAATCAGACAGCGAAGGGGAGGGAGGCATGGGCCCAAGTGACCATGGGATGGCTAGGTAGGATTTGAGCGGTGACTGCAGGTCCCTATCTACCCCCAAAAGGGGGGTGGGGATGGCAGAGACCTATATCTCCTTCAGGTTTCCATCAGGTTCCTAGAGAAAGTCAAGGGGTCTTTCTAATGGGGGAGCCCCAGAAAGGGAGATGGGATATTCCTTGCTATCATTTTAAAAATTTCTTTAAACATTTTCCATTTCCTTTCCTTCACTTTTCTTTCCTTTGAAAAGAAGTAAATCTAATACACTAATCCTAGCATAAAAACAAAGCCCCAAGTCTTCTTCATTTTGAGGAGGGCTCCCCTCTAAAATAAATATCAAAGAAGCAGGGAGGTGGGAATGTGGCAAAAAGGGGCCGAGAGAGGGGGCCAAGAGGCCAGGTCTCAGACCTTAAAGTCCAGGCTGGTCTCCGAAGGGTGGGGGTAGGGACAAGTGTGTGTGTCGGGGGCAAGGACTGAGACAGAGACTCCGAACTTTTCGCTGTGTCTCGGTTTCCCCCCTCCAGCCCCCGAACAAATAAAGATCGGGGGAAGTCCAAAGGTAATAAAACCAGAACTGCAAGTATCTGACAGGTAGTTAGAGTTGTGAGTGTCATTCTATTCTCTATAAAAGCAAATGACAGTCGTAAACTTCTCAATTTATCCGCTACCATAAAACGAAACTTCAAGGGAGTTGCTAAAGGGGTGGGGGATCTCTCTTTTTTGCTTAGTCCTTGTTTTCTTCCTTTTCCTCCTCTTCTTTCTCCTCTTCCTCATTTCCTTCTTCCTCCACCTTCTCCTCATCTCGGGCTCCGGGCAGTTTATCCTTGTTGTTCTCCTTTTTCCACTTCATTCTTCGGTTTTGGAACCAGATCTTCACTTGTCTCTCAGTCAGTCCCAGGGCGTGAGAGACTTCAATTCGGCGCTTTCGTGTCAAATATGGATTAAAGAGAAACTCCTTTTCTAGTTCCAAGGTCTGATACCGGCTGTAAGTTTGCCTTCCGCTGCGCCGCCCGGGAGCTGGATAGAACAGAACCCCAGTCTCATTATGTTTGGGTGGGGGCTCAGCTTTCCCCCACCGCTCTTTCTCCCCGAAAGTCCTCCCTCTGATCTCCCAGTTCCCCTCCCTGCTGCAGAACAGGCGAGAGCCAGAAAGCAGGCAAGGGCAGGAAAGTTTGGGGGCTTGTTTTGGTTTGGCTTCACCTTGGAGGGCAGGGAGGGGTAGGGGCAGGAATGGGGGTCTGTCTGGAAGCTGGGGTATGGCAGGGGTCAGGGGAGCACTGCAGAGTACTCCCGGGCCTGCAGCCCAAGGAAACTGGCCGTTGCAGCTTTGTTTACAAGTGCAGAGTGGCATTTGGTGAGCAGGGCTGGGGACAGCCTGTTTCTAAAAGAAAGGGAAAAGGTCTAGGGGTAAAGAAGAGGGGCTTTGCTCATTGCCCCCTCATCAAATCTCTCCACCTAATGCTTTGCTAGGAAGAAAAATAATTGATCTCCTGGAATATATCACTGGTTGGCTTGATTGCTAACTGGAGACCAGCATATAAATCACGGGCCATCCCCACTGGAACTTGTCGCTTTCTCACTTCCCCTTTTACTTCGAAATTGGGCCATGAGGGGCCACCCTTTGAGGGGCTCATGACCTGACCTACTCTTAGCATCTTGAGGGGACTCCACTCGTCTCTGATTGGCGGTAGCTTGGCTGGGATCCCCAGGACCTCAGAGCCCTCTAATCTGCCTGGCCTCTCTCTCTCAGAGCGCTCCTTTTTCCTCCTCTCTGGCTTCCTCTCTTCTCTTCAATTGAGGGAAGTACAGCAAAGTTGGGGTAGTGGCCCTAAAGCTAGTTCTGAGAAGGCAGTGGGTGCCCCGAGAGAGCCAGAGCACCTGTTCTTGGGGTCTCACCACCCTCTGACACAGATGGGGGAGGGAAACAGGGGTCTCCCTTTACCCCAAGACAGCCTGGCCACTGTGTCAGACTAAGGCTCTGTGCCTTATGGAGACACTGGTTTGTTCCAAAGGCTGGTAACCTCAGGGTTCTCAGGCCCCTTCCCAGCCACCTCCCCAACTTTGATTTTAGAGATGGTAAGAGGCAGAGACAGACAGACAGGCGGAGGTGGAGAAAACGATTTTTAACCCTTTGTACCCAGACACCATCTTTCCCCCCACCTTAACCCCAGTTCCCAAAACATCCCAGGCAAACCCCGTGCCTCACCCCCAGCTGAACCTCCCAACCTCGAGAAACCCACTCAGGCACGTAGGTGGGGCCGGGGAGACCCCAAAGCCAGGAGGGAAAGCCAGGGCAGACAAAAAGGAGGCAAGGGAGGGGGGGGAGACCCCGGAGCGCGGGAGACCAAGGGGGAAAGAGAAAAGGCTTCTCACCGTGGGGTCTCATCCATGGAAACATGAGGCTGGGAGACGAGTTTTGATTTAAGTGGCCTTGTCCTTCGCTACTGTTAGTGTTGGCGGAGGATTTACAGTCGGGATATTGCACCACGCTCGCCTCTTGCTGAGCCCCATAAAGGGACTGTCTGGGGAGCGCCTCGTAGCCATAGAATTTGGAGGCGTCTCCGTGGCAGCTCAGCGAGCACGGGTTCTGCTGGTAGCCCGAGTTGGAGATGCCCGAGGTGCCGTGGTGGAAGAAGTCTTGGACGTGGTGCGAGGCATGCTGGAAGCCGGGCGCCGAGCCGCCGGGCCCGTACACCAGCGCATGGCTCCTGCCCACGCTCTGGGGGAACCGGCAGTCGTAATAGGCCGGTTCCAGGGACTCGCCGCCTTTGTATTTGGAGAACAGGGGGTTGACGAAGTAGGAGCTCATGCTGGGCACATGAAAACCGCCGCCCCCTCCCCTCTGGCTCGAGACTCCCCCGCCCCGTACCCCCTAAACTCCCCTCCCCCCGGGAGCGAACCCCCGGCCGGCTGGCTCCCCGGGGCTGGGCCGGGCTGGGCGGGTGGGGGGCGCCGGGTGCCGGCCGGCCGGCTCACGCAGCTCCCGGGCTGGGCGGGCGGCGGCGGCAGTGGCGGCAGCGGGCGCAGTGGCGGCTCTCTTCACTGTCGGTAGGTAGAGCTCGCGCTCCCTCACTTAGCTCTTTCCTTTAACAGCCCAGGCGAATTCCTCAGACTCCCGGCGGTGGCGGCGCTTACACGCGATTCGCGTTCATCAATCCACGACATGAAGACAGGCGAGAGAGAGAGAGAGAGAGAGAGAGAGAGAGAGAGAGGAGAGAGAGAGAGAGAGAAAGAGAGA